>CAKNWW010000095.1:0-17596 GCA_932074435.1 Andricus kollari
AATGACGGATGAAGAAGAGGGTTTTCTTCAGTTCCTGGGTGTCCGGAGAGTGGTACGTCGAGGTATTGTCAAATAACACGATCGTGGAGCGTTATAGGAACTTGCAAAGGAAATCCTCCTCCTCGTTAGTGGTATGGCTACGCTCGCAAAGTTCACGATGATGGATGGCGTCCCGTGTGATCTAGACATTATTTTGTTCAGCGAAAATGACCAGCGGGTGATTATAAACCGTAAATTTTCATTTCATACCACTGTGCGCCGGCTTTTTCTTGGGTAAGAACCGCTCCCATACCTTTGGCGCTTGTATCTGTCTGCAGGTAGAAACGCAGAGATGGCTTCAATCGACTTAAAGGAAGTTTCTTGGCGAAAACTTCCTTAGCTATCACAACGGCTTTTATGTCTTTTAAGTTCATTCATAGAATAATGAAGTTGCCTGCGAGTGAGGGGTGGTTGGGCGTTTTGAATAGCTTCAATGTGCTCCAGATGATCAGTCTTACGTCTGCCTGTATGGCATTACCGAGATAGTGGAGAATACTTCTTCCGAAGCTGCGTTACTTGGGCTGAAACGTGAGCCCATGATTTTCGAGTTGTTCAAAAACGAGGGCAATATGCTGCAGGTGACCATCCCAATTAGCAGAACAGATGATTATATCCTTGACATAGGTGATGGCAAATTCTTCTCATCGCTCAGCTAGAATATGCCGCGTACGATTTTTAAATGTTCTTGCCCCATTCTTTAGTCCAAAAGGCATCACGCGAAACTGGTATTGCCTTCCCCTTCAGAAGTTGAAAACGTGGAGTATAATCGTGGTTCTGGAGATAACGGAATGTGCTAATATGCTAATAATAATACTCGATTTGACTCTATGTTCGGGTGTGCTGAGGAGCAGGGTAGTGGACTGGAGAGTCTCCGATGAGGAGTCTCTCTTGGACTACAAATATATCGCGTTTCGATATCCCTAGGGAAACCAGTGGTGTCCCAGATCAAAAACCCTAGAGATACACTTTAGGACTCATACAAGGAGGAACTCAAAGGGAGGCTTGCGAAATTTCCCACAAGCTATGGTAACAGTGATGAGTTAGAGCACGCCGCGGATTTTTTTCGAAGGACCCTGACTACATCATATGAGAACAATTGGCCTATAAGCACAAGTAAGTCCAGGAAGGGAGTAGAATGGTGGAATACCCACCTGGAGAGACTCCTTAAAAAGACAAGAATGTTGTGCAATAGGGCAAACAAAACTAAATTTCCTTCAGACTGGGACATCTATAAGACGGCCTAGTATGAATACAATAAAAATATAAGCAAATATAAGCAGGAAGATTGGAAGGACTTCGGTAGGAATCGAAAAACATTCTGGAAACAGCAAAGCTTTACAAGATCATGGCGAAAAATCCGGAAGCTCGCCTCGGGCTCATAAGGCTCGATAACGGTAATTTTGCCGAAGACAAGGAAGCAACGCTGAATCACCTGATGAAAGTTCACTTCCCGGGTTTTCAACGAACCCGAACCGAGCAAGAGGAGGAAGGCTGGGGCCAAGGGATGAAGAGGGCCGACTGAAATTTCGCCTTTAAGGTCGCTGATTACAAAAAGATGGAATGGGTCGTAGGGTTCTTCTGTCCTTTTAAATCACCAGGAGCGAATGGCTTTTATCCAACGCTTTTACAAAAAGTTATGGATTTAGTTGTCCCTCCTCTGATGAAATTATGTAGCACAAGTATAGCCCTTAAACACGTGCCATCGGCATAGCGGGATGGCAGAGTGTCCTTCATACCTAAACCCGGGAGGGAGGGTTACACTGCTGCAAAAGATTTCCGACCAATCAGCCTAACGTCTTTGATCCTGAAGACGTTGCAGAAGCTGGTCGAGAGATACATTATTGACGAGGTGCTCTTGGCCTCCCCACTGCATAGAGGGCAGCATGCTTCTCAGGCAGGCTGCTCGGTAGAAACTGCGCTTCATGCTCTTGTGGGAAAATTGGAGTAGCAGTTCGAACAAAAGGGGTATGCTGTGGGCACTTTCTTGGATATAGTGTGCTTTCAGCAATACTCCTTCAGAAGTTATCTGTCGAGAGGCTCTAAGATGTGGCGTGCCGGGACAGCTTGTATGCTGGATAGGAAGCATGCAACGCTGGAGAAGACTTGAAACCAAATGGGGTGAGGACCTAGTGAAGGAAATGGCTTCACGGGGATGCCCAAAGGAGGATGTCCTGTCGCTCCTCCTGTAGTACATTGTGGTGGACGGCCTCCTTCGAATGCCGGTATGCGGATGAATTTGTCATCCTAGTCAGGGGGGGCTCATCTGGAAACGCTGATGAGTCTTATGAGGTCGGCGATGCGTATTGTAGAGCTCTGTTGCGATACCTCAGGGCTCTCAGTAAATCCGAAAAAGACTAACCTGACTATTATAACTAAAGAGTATAAAGTTCCAAAAGTTGACGCTCCTGTATTTTGCGGTAGGAAGCTGACGTTCTCAGATTCAGCTAGATATCTCGAAGTAATCCTAGATAGCAAGCTGAACTGGGCATTGCACCTGGAGGCCCAATGCAGAAAGTTTGTCACGACTTTTTGGACGTGCAGAAGAGTCTTTGGGTTGACGTGGGGTCTAAAGCCTAAAATGCCTGTATGCCTCTACTCTGTTGTCCTAAAACCCTGGCTCCTATGTGCGGCCGCGGTCTGCTGACCACGGTCGGTAATGAAAACAATTCTGTATGCGGAAAGGATGACGAAACATCCCTGCATGTATTATTTTAGTGTCCGACATTAGCTAGGCTCAGGTAACAGACCCTCGGAGCGCCAGGGTAGCTCTTCATGAAGTCCTCGCTCGTTTTAAAACTAACTATCTAAATGCATGCATTCAGAGCATCGACTATTGGATCATTCAAGCGCGTAGTCAACGATAGTCTCAATCTTTTTTTCTATCGATGAAAACTGTTAAACTGAATGTGAATGTTGCAGGTTCGATGATATTGTTCTTGAACATCACGAAAGGAGCGGGGATCAGAGAGATCAATTATCTGTTTGATGGTCATGGTTTGTTTTAATTGGCAGTGACCCGCGTAAGTGAAAACTATGTGGTGAAAACCCTCTTGATATTCAGATAGAAATTCACTCTCGAATTTCAGCACTTGTTCAGATTCAGTGGGTTCGTTTGAAGTTGGTACAGGTTCCAATTATATACGATGTTGATCCTCGGTAACTATGTAAATATATTCGGCCGCATGGTCGTGTATTGCCAATTCAGCACTTAATTTTGGGCTAACGTAAAAAATCGCAGGTCACAATTATTCGTGAATCCAAGATGAGAGCATCTGCCGAAACTGTCTCACGTTAACGTGAAGATTTCGGATATAAATTCGCCGTTATTAATAAATTTGATAATCGCAATAAGCTGTGTACGCTAGGGGAAGCGGAAGTGTTTGCTTCGGCTGCCTGATCACGCCAGTTTTCTTGACTGTAATTTTTGTATGGAGAGCGATATATATGGCCCTGCCGATTAAATTATTGCTGCGTGCAGTAATTCTATTTTAGAGGGGGTTGTGAAGCGGAAGAGCTTGATGTACAATTTTTATTTCTCATGCGGCCCATTTCCCTCTGATTTATCTGCATTGACCTTTAAAACGTTGGGTTAGTAGGTGTCTGAATTTTGTGTGAAATGGGGTCTTTGTGATCAACGTCCAAAAAATGCGCTTAACTGAATCAATCAGATTATCGAAAATCGGGGAGTTTTGTGGGATAAAAATAGGCTGCAGGGGTGCAAGATTCTGAAAGGACATTGAATTCTGTGAAACTGCAGTGTTTTGTGTGCATAGCGATGTGGCAGTATTTTGGGGAAGAGCAGATTTTGGAAGATCCAAGACATTTTCAGGCACTGAGAAACTGTGGAATCGCAGTGCCTTGCTGTGGAACCATTACTATGTGCGTTCGAGAAATAGGACCCGTAGTTTGTAGGGGCTTTGAATTCTCGTTGCGTTGAATGTTTCCTTCGTCATTTTTGATGGGCGCCACCGGATTTTCTTGGCTGAACCCGACGAAAGGGTCTGGTTATGGAAGCGGTATTCTGCACTTGCGAATTTTATCAAATTTATTCTTGCGATTTCGTACGATTGGAGCGCTCGTCGAAAGGGACCGGAAATCCCGTAATTATGGGGAAAAGTAACTGAGGGGCTGGCTAGTTGGTATCGGGCGAAGATGATAGTGTTGAAACGTAAATGTAACGCGAGTTCCTGTCGGTTGTATTAAACGCCCTCTTGGACCTCGTGGAGGGAT
Source organism: Andricus kollari (assembly GCA_932074435.1). Taxonomy (NCBI): domain Eukaryota; kingdom Metazoa; phylum Arthropoda; class Insecta; order Hymenoptera; family Cynipidae; genus Andricus; species Andricus kollari. The sequence goes on from CAKNWW010000095.1 coordinate 4,270, forward strand.
GGCTGTTCCTGGTCGTATGTCTTTCTAGTTGTAAAAGCTGGCGTCGGCACTTGTTCGGGCTGGGCTGATTTTCACCCGTGCATTTGCGTGGTTTACGCGGTTGACCGTGGGCGGCGACTGTCATTGGTTAAAATAAATATTAGGGAAAAATAAAAAGTGAAAGGGCAGGGCTCTAAAGATCACCTTCAGTATCGCAGAAACGAAGAGCAGGGATTTTGTAGATCATCATTGTATATCATTAAGCTATTTCCCTTTTGGCGAGCCTCTAGGGGTAAGCGTGACACTACCCGATTCGGGTAGTGTTTTTTAGGTGGATTTGTAGTAACTGGGCTCACCACACCCACGACCGCCAACAGAAACGCAGTAGTATATCAGACGGTCACCCATCCAAGTACTAACCGCGCCCAACACTGCCTAACTTCAGTGATCTAACGGGAACTGGTGCTTCCAGCGTGGTATGGCCGTTGACATCATTAATATCGTAAAAACGTAGTGTAGGACACGAAAGAGCACCTTCGCTATCTCAGAGACGATGTATGATACTACGGAAAGTCCTCTCACTTTCGCAGAAACGAAGTGCAAGGTTCAGACGAGTGCTTTCACTTTTGTCAAAAATATTCCTGTTCGTAATAATCCCGCACACAATATTTCGGGGAATAAATTTATGAACTTTGATGGTGAAAATAAAACTAAACTAGAAACTCAATTAAATGTTTTTTAAATTGAATTTTGGATAAAAATAATTAAGAATTAGTTAAATCACATAAAAGTGTATATTTATCACACTAAAGAATATAATGTGCTGGATGTCTCCATGACGAGCTATATAAAGAATACGAGAATATATAAAATTTTAAAAATAGGGCAAAGAGAGCGAGAGAGGTCTGCTACAAAAATCTTATACAATGGTCTACCGTTTAATATTTCAGGAAGATTTTAAAAATACAAAAATGTGACAAAGGCGGATTCCAAAAAGTGTTAGCAAACCAAACGGCATGTCCCACTAATATCGGAACAGAAAGTCTCGACACTTGGGAAAAAGTAGCTTCATCTCAGTGAAAAAAACTGGCACTGAGTTCGCGTTTAGCAAGGCTGATTCGAAATCTTTCTACCTGTTCAACAACGTTTCTCGTATCTCGGTGAAAAATTGGTTGTTGTTGTTAGGTCAATACATATGTAGAAAATCACTGTTTTCAATGTGACCACAATTTTTAATGTTCTTTAATTTTAAAAGTTGGGCTCCATTCACAAATAGAAAAGTAATCCACTTGAACTTTTTTCCATTTTTTGTGGACATTCTTGCGACTTTAGAAACAGCTGAAAGTTGACTTTCGAAATCAAGGCATTGAAAACAATGATTTTCTCCAGATGTCTTGATCTAACAGCAACAACCAATTTTTCACCGAGATACGAGAAACGTCGTTGAAGAGGCAGAAATATTTCGAACCAGCCTTGCTAAATGCGAACTCAGTGCCAGTTTTTTTCACTGATATAAACCTACTTTTTCCCAAGTGTCAGGACTTTCGGTTCCGCTATTAGGTACTAAAGTGAGCCCCAGATTGTGCCTTCAAACAGCTGTTGACATCAAAATATCTTACGTAAGAAACGGTCCTAAATGCGTGTGATAGAACTGCGCATACTATTTTTTTAAATTGTCATTACCCCTTCTTCCACACCAAAAGACTTCACATAATTGATGCGCGGCTCCCAATATGTTTATTAAATCATCATGTTTTCCAACCAACATGCCAAATTGCTACCCCATTAATTTTGATATATCTTTATTGTATTTTTACAGCATTGAGTTCACAATCATATCACGGCTATGGAAATTATCAACACTGTAAGTGTATTCCTCACATTATTATTTGTATTATTATCTGTGACCATCCGCAAAGAAAGGTACTATGGGAAAAATCTATGTTTAGTGTTTTACACCCATCGATACTTTCTTATTTGCTCCTTCATAATGAAAAATATTATTCCTATATATGAACAATAGGAATTGTTACTTAACTGCAAAATGAGGTCCTCTTATTGAGTTACTATGTTCGACCGCCTCTACGTGAAGCCAGCTTTTCATAATCATCGGTTTATTTGCTTCTCTGTCATTTCTACGCGGATGGTTCTGTTTAACTTTTCAATGTTGGTTTTAGACCATTTGATGAGCCCAAACGTGTACGTGAGGACAGGAATGACATAAGTGTTGATTGTCCTGCTTTTTTTGCTGGGATAAGAGAACTCTTCAGAATCAATATAAATCTTGTAGTGAAGGCAGTCGATAGGCTTTTCTTAACTATCGTATGCTGCAGCCCCTTAGATTCGAGAATAAAGAGATGTTATTATTATGACTCGCCCTAAGCCATTGGCTCGATGTCATTCTCAAACTCGTTCTTAAGCTCTGCGGTCCCCAATTCTCCTCTGGTTAAAATCACTGTTCTACATTTATTAAGTCCAAACTGAATGTGGATATAATTGGAGTTGAGGCTCAGCCACTTCCACCTTATTTTTGAAGACATAAGATGTGTGGTGGAGTGTCCAACATGTCCAACTGTCAATCGTGACTTCACCTTTGCTACCACGGGAGCTTTGACAGCAACCTTTTTGTTTTCCGGAGAGGACGTTCTTCTCCTCACTGTATTTATAGACGAAGTCAGAAATAATAGCTGTGCGATAATGAAGCGTACCGAGGCAGGTTATTGGTCAAGAGTCACAAGGACTGCCAGCGTCCACCTTTTTGGGTATCATATGCGTTGCACCCTCCATCATAAAAGAAGGCATGTGACCTTGGTTCTCCAAGATGTTTTGAAGGGCCCTAGCAAGGGCGGGGTGCAAAACTTCTGGGTATTTGTACCAGAAGCTGTGCACCCCATCCACGTCTGGCGCTTTTAGTTCTTAGCCCTCTTTAGGATACGAGTTCCACCGGAGGCTGGGATGGATAGACTATCTATTCATCCCGGGCAACCGTGTAACTCTTTCCTTTTTTGGACGGAGCCACGTCGTGTTTAGTTGACTGGTCCTATGATTACCCCAGATGCTATACCAACATCTGGCCAATTACTCGGCCCTAGGTGATTCACAAGAATTTCGGGTATTGTTTTTGCCGTCTGCAAGTCCGCGATAGAAACGTTTTTCGTCCGCCAAAAAAGTCCTACTGTTATTCCTTCTCGCGATTGTCCTTTTAATACGTGGCAGTCGCTCTGACAAGATGATGAGCCTCTGTTCAGGATAGTCTATGGAGGGTCTGAAATCTTTCTTGGAGCATAGTTGTTAGTAGCCTGGCCTCTGAGTTTTATGCTCATCATCCTGGCATATGCGACCACAGAGAAATATGCAAGAGTCGAGTTTATTTGAAAAAGCCCAGGATGGCATCAGTAAAGCACACCCTGAAACGCAGGCTTTCCTCATCGAGCTCTTCAATGAGTTTAGCAGAAGCAGGGACAGGCTCCGGCGGCTTTAAGCGGTACCACTGTCGACCATCACACAGTCGCCCTGCCATATCCCTCAGAGTCGCCGGCCCCCGCTCGTCCATAGCGCTACAGGTGCTGCCAGTTTTTGTTGCATTTGTTTTTCGATGTTACATATTTCGACCTCTGATATAAGGTGGCGCCACCTAATGGATCCGAATTGATCAGCAAGATGTTTTTTAGTATCTCTATGGGCCAACTCGAAACGAAGACCCATAAAGAAACGATCTTTCTTGCCCCTGACAAGTCTTCCCCGTGCCGTTGCCCGAAAATAATATCTGATCACGCCTACTTTTATTTCGGGCATCCACTTGATCCTCTTTCTGGCCTGCGAACCCTGCAGTTGCTAGCCATGATAAATAGGTTTTGTTGCTCCTCTTAGTCCCTTTCCTCTTCGTTCTCGGCCCTCCTGACATGGGAAATTCTGTCAGTAGCGCTGCTACATCCAACATAGCAGTCAAATTCATGAGAAACAAGCTCAAGCCCTACTGCGACGCCAACGGGAGAACAACTTTGGTAGGGTTATTATTATTACTATTTTTTAAACTTGTTCTCGGGCGAAGCCGGTTCATCATCATAGCTATGGACTAAGTCACGTGACTGCTGAGATGAGAATGCTATTAGTTAATTTAATACGATGATTTAAATCTTTTGCGATGATGTTGTAGATACAAAATTAGGAGTACGTTGTAGCTTGGAGTTCGTCTTTTACCGCTGTTATCCTTACACAGCGGTCGCCAGCGTTAAAGTTGACAACAGTCGCCTCTGGATAATTTCTTGGAGCTACCATCTATTATTTTATTATAATTTTAATTTATGAGCAGTTGTAGGTTCTGGAAGCTACGATTATGGTTCCTCAAAGCAACTAATCCCAACGCAACTAAAACGTGTACAACACTGTTCCTTGGAGTCTGGTCTCTAGACGCGGATGACATTACGCGGCAGACGGCTTAGTTGTAGATGATAGTTTCACCTCTGAATACCTTTTTAGAGTCAGCAATCTTTGTACAATGTTATGACGAATAATGTTGTCGGACCAGATAAAATTATCCCAGAAGAATAGCCTTTTGCATCCAGCTCGCGCTGGACTGAGCCTGACGCTGGCAAGCCGGGATTTTGTTCAGTTGACTAAGAAATGAAGCTTGCATGCCTCCAAGACAGCCGATTATGAGAACTACAAGATGGACTTTGTAGTCTTGGTACGGCCTGCTCAGCTCGAAAAGAAGTGCTTGATATTTGGCCCGTTTTGCTTCTTCCTTCGCAGTGATATTACCAACGGCTAATGCCGAGAATTCAATCACATAATTAATCTTCGTCTTCAGATCTTGGAGGACAATATCAAGCTTTGTAGCATTGGCACGTTGAGTGGTGCAGAATGAGAAATTCCAAAGGATCTTACACTGATCATTCTCCACAATGGACGAATATGGTAAAGTACAGTATAAGTCCGATAAGTTTCTCATTTCGGGGCTGCAGGGGCGGAAAATTTCAGGAATTGCGGACTTATCAGATGCCCCCTTTATTAGCACGATATTAGGTGCGCGCAATCGTAAGAATGATGATCAAATCATAAGCAAAACAGCACACGTAGTTAGTTGAAAATTCAATTATTCATCTCTTTGCTTGAAAATTGAACAGCTTGTTTGCAATTGTTTATCTTCCTTGACGACTGAAAAATCTTTTCAAGTTATAAAATTAAACTTTTGTCGAAAATTAGTTTTTTCGTGTGGTTAAATTGAACTGTTTCTGATTAAATATTAATTTTGTTGTTGTTGGGATAACAACTAATTGATTTTACATTTAGAACTCATCTTTTTTAGAATAGAAATTTAATTTTTTGTGTTGAAAGTTAAACACTTTTGTTGAAAATTAATTTTTGTTGGTTCATTATTCATCATTTCAATAAAAAATTTACCTCTTTGGTTGAAAGTGAGCTATTTTGTTGAAAATTCGTTTTTTCTTTAACAAAACATTAATTTTTTTTTAAACTGAAAATTTAATTATTCCAATTAAATATTCTAACATTGTAGTTAAAAATTCTACTCTTTAGTTGAACATAATAAAAAATTTGAAATTGAGCCATCCAATTTCAGGTTGAAAAATTACCATTTTTAGTTGAAAATTAAACTATTTCAGTCAATAATTTATCATTTTAGTTGAATATTTATATGCTTGGTTGAAAATTAATTTTTTAAACAAAAAATTGAAACTGAAAAATTGAAATTTTATGTTGAAAACTCATATTTTTTGTTAAAAAATCAAATATTTCGTTAAAAATTAATCTTTTTATTATAATTAAGTAATCTTTTTTTACAAAAATTAATTTTCTTGTTTGAGAATTCATCTTCTTGGCTGAAAATTCAAGTATTCCAGTTATAGGAAAAATCTCAGCTTTCTTTCTCAAATATTTTAAAAAATATAGAAAGTTTCAAAATTTGAAAAAAGTTCAACTAATTTCGGATTTGCAAAAACGATGGTTAAATTTTAATGTTTTTCAACCATTTTTTTGACCTTCCAAAAATGGTGAAAAAATCTATCAAAAATATTTTGGATAAGATTTCGTTTGGCGCATCAAGAAAAAAAGTTACAAATGTTTCAAAATAAGGCTTTCCATCAAAAGTCCAAAAATGCTATCCCTTCCACTTTAATAAGTATTTGTCGAAATAAATTAGTTTGTTGTGTGAGGGTTGGTACACTTCAGAAATTATGCCCCATTTATTCCCCATGAAGAATTATTTGTATTACAAATTAAATTTATTTCTTCCTTTAATTCTTTCAAACATATCAGTAGAAAAAATTGACATTGACAACCCTGTTAGTGTTGAATGCATTATTTATACTAATTTTGTCTCTGATTAGTTAATTTTTTGTCCTGAAAATATAATTGTGGAATTTTTCTTGTAAACGATGCGATATCATCTTCTGATATATTCCGAAAAACCACTGCTGTTTTATTAGCTTGGAACCTTTTTGAAATGTTGAGGTGGAAATTAAAATAAGAATAAACGCTATCAGAGACAGAAACCAAATGAAAAATATTCAAATTATGTAAAAAAATATCGACGTTTGAAGAAAAATTTGGGGCCTTTTTAAAAACAAAGTGCAAAACATAAATCTAGTCATGCCTGGTCTTATTTGGAAGGCAAATTTTTTTCGTTTGGACGAAAAACTCAAAAAGATATTGATTTTTTTAAATTGAAATGCTAACTTCACGCTGCAAAACAAATTTTAATTTTTGTTTTAAATTCAGTTGACGATCGTTTGGATGTCGTTTGATCAAGCTTGGAAACTCACTTTTGACGTTTGGACGTCAAAATTATGCGAGTTATCGAATAAAAAAATCATTAGGATCAAACTCACGAGCGGCGCCTTCTGAAGTAGTAGTAACCATTCTTGGCCAGCCATGTCCTTAAATAGAATATGGTGAGTCAGACATTCCTGTGAAATGGTTTGAATTTCCAAAATTATTATCATTTCTAAAATGTTCAAACAATTTTAAATTATTAAAATTTCTAAAATTTCTAAAATGTTCCGACCTTATAAAATTATCAAGATTTCTAAAATGTTAAAAATGATCAGAAATATATAAATTTTTTTAATTATTCACATTTCTACAATTAAAAAAATGTCTAAAATGTTTCAAATTTTGTGAATGATCAAAATTTCTAAAATATTTCAAATTTGTGAATTTGTCAAAATTTCCTTAATTATATAAAAAAAATCGAAACTCTATAAGATTACCAAAATTTGTGAAAGTATGAAAATTTCTGAACTGTTCAAAATTTCTAAAATGATAACAATTTCTGAAATGTTTCTAAAATGTCAACATTTAAATAATCATTAGAACGTGTAATGAATCCAAATTTCAAAAATTATCAAAATCGGTAAAATTATGAAAATTTATAAACTGTTCAAAATTTCTAAAATTATCACAAAATCTTAAATTATAAAAACGTCACAAATTTTTTAAATTTATGAAATTACAAAAATTTCCAAAATGTATAAAACATCTTAAAATTTGAAAAATTATTAAGATTTGTCAAATTATCAAAATTTCTAAGCTGTTCAAAATTTCAGAAAGTATCGAAATTTCTAAAATTATAAAAACGTCTGAAATTTTCAAAATCTATCAAATTACTGACATTTCCAAAATGTATAAAATATCACAAAATTTGAAAAATTATTAAAATTTGTAAGATTATTAAAGTTTGTAAAATTAGTAAAATTTGTAAAATTATGAACATTTGTAAAATTATCTAAATTTTTTAAATAATCAAAATTTGAAAAATTATTAAAATTTGTAAAATTATCAAAATTTGTAAAATCATCAAAATTTGTCAAAGCATGAAAATTTCAAAAATTATTAAGATTTGAAAAATTACGAAAATTCCTAGTGTGTTCAAAATTTCAAAAATTCACAAAGTTTCTAAAATTATAAAAACATCTCAGATGTTCAAACCCTATAAAATTACGAAAATTTGCAAAATCAATCAATGTCATGGCCGACTGATAGACAGTGTTGTTCTAGTGTTCCCTTGCATATTTTGTTTTACTAGAGTCTCTTGGGTGTTTATGAGTCGTTGACAGTAGAAACTACAAGCTTAAATTAAGCATTCCCATATGCTTTAAAATTTTTCCATCGGGAGTTAACAACGTTTGTGAGAAGAATAGACTTTATTTGCTAACCTCAAAGTTTCTTGGAGCACTGTCCCAAAAGATATGGCATCCAGCGTAAACTCTCTTTCGACTACTGAGAAAATTTGTCGAGGTTGCAAAGGTAAAGTGGTCGATGCCATATTGTGTCCTGGGTGTGATTGCCCCTATCATCGTGGATGTGCGGATCGCGCTGGTACCCTGGACAATGGATATTTTTCAAAATGCTGTAAGCCTAGATCTCGTACGCCGACAATGGCCGAAGCCCCTTTAGATGTGAGTCCATTGACTGCCCAGGATATCGAACGAATTATCACTAAAGCAATAGGATCAATCAAACCTGAGATAAGCATAGTTACCACTAAGGTCGACTCATTGGGATCAAAAATTGACAGCTTATCGACAAAAATGGATGGAGCCCTGGAGAGGATTGGTGCAACAGAGCAAAGAGTCGATGGGTTGTGTGACAGGATGGCCACAGCTGAAGGTATTTTAAATAAACTACAAATTGAATATCCTCCATCCAAATCCCTCGATGATACATCTCTTTCTCGTAAATGCATAGCTGAAATTGAGCAAAGAAACTCTAGAAAAAAGAACCTGATCTTGTTCGGATTACCAGAGCATGAATCCTCCCCGTCAGAATAAATTCGTACACCTGGATTACCACAACAATTAACTGAGCTCCTTCCTGATTTCCAAATTTTAAACCCACGAGCATTTAGACTTGGCCTTTATTCGCAGACCAGAACGAATCCTCGACCGATAAAACTTGTGTGCGAAACCGAAAGAGTGGCACAAACGCTGATGCGCAAATTTCTTGCTGCCAAAAAAGTTCCGGAAACAAGTGTCAAGCTGCAACGCCTCTGGATTGCACCAGACAGGACAAAAGACCAGATCAAGGAAATCGAGTATGTGAAGGAAGAGTTAGTATCTCGTCGTCTGGAGGGAGAAACGGACTTAATGTTTGCATTCCGACGAGGAGTTCCGACACTTGTGAACGCAAGGAAGAACATAACCCCAATGAGCCAAGTAGCGATCATCAACTAACGCTCAGCGCATGCGTAAGTACCCATGCAAGCGGTCCTGGTGGGACTCAAACTGGCGATCAGCTGTTATCGATTTACTACCAGAATGTCAGGGGTGTCTGCACTAAATTACACTCATTGCGACAGTCCGTCCCGTCATGCTCATATGATATAATAATATTTACTGAAACTTGGCTAAAAGATAAAATAAATTCTTCTGAACTGGGCATGACGGAACATGATATTTTTCGAGATGATCGTAGTGCAGACACTAGCGATAATTTGCGTGGTGGCGGAGTTTTGATCGCGGCCAGATATGGGTTACGTAGTATGAGAATTTCTACTAATAAGAACACGGTTGAGCATCTATTTGTTAAATTGGCAGTAGGCCCCTGTGCTTTTATATTAGGGGTTTTTTACATTCCACCGAACTCTAGCTATTCTAAATATGTTGATACGTGTGTAATAATCGAAGAAGTGGCTTGTCACTTCCCAGGAACGAAAATGTACATATTTGGTAATTTTAATTTACCATATGCTCAATGGAATAAAGACATCAAAAAGGGGCCTGCTTGTGTACCTGGTGAAGGGTCACTGCGAATGCATATTGACATAATTAACAACATATCTGATTCACTTGATTATTTAAATTTGATCCAAATCAATAGCAATAGAAATGAACATGGATCATTGTTGGATTTGGTATTCTCATACTCCTGCGAAACGTCAATATCTGTTGCGGTTGACCCTTTACTACCGGTTGACAAATGCCACCCACCTCTCACATGCGATTTGAGTTTTTTAGAGTCAGGCCACAATTCAAGACTGTACAATAATAATTCAACAAGATTAAACTGCAAGAGAGCCGATTTTGGAGGAATCTCTTACTATCTCAGTAATGTTGACTGGCATGGTCTGCTTTCTAATTTGATAGTTGACACTGCGGTTGACGTACTTTATGCAAATCTCCTAATAGCATTTGATTATTATGTCCCATTACACACAATGAATGTGTCCACTTACCCTCCGTGGTTTAATTCTGAATTGAAAAAATTAGTCCAAGACAAAAAAATAGCACATATTAACTACAAGCAAACACGATTAACAGCGGACTATTTTAAATTCTCTAAATTGAGAGCTCAATGCAAGACATTATCTGACAATTGTTATAGAAAATACATTAATGACACGGAAAATTCGATAATCTCAAATCCAAAAAAGTTGTGGTCCTACGTCAATTCATTAAATGATTGCAATAAAATACCGGAACAAATGTTCTTAGGAGACAAAAATGTATCTACCAGTGCGAAAATTGCCGATACCTTTGCTTCCTATTTTAAATCGGTATATGCTCCAATGCAAAATCGTGATGTGCAATTTAATTTAACTGATTTTATTGATTTTCCCTATGTACACATAGACAGAGATGAGATTTTCCATAAATTAATGACTCTTGATGTAACTAAAGGAGCAGGTTCTGATGGGGTGCCACCCGTACTCTTAAAGTCATGCTGTGAGTCTTTGATCGAACCGTTGTACATAATTTTTAATAAATCTTTAGTTGACGGGATCTTCCCACTTGAATGGAAAAAAGGAATAATAATACCGGCACATAAAACTGGTAATCGAAATGATATAGCGAACTACCGACCAATAACTATACTTAATTCCATTGCTAAAGTGTTTGAAAATATCATTTGTGATAAAATTTATCTTGCTTCTAACAACATTATCATCGATGAACAGCACGGTTTCAGGAGGGGGAGGTCAACTTCCACTAATTTAGGTGTATTTACGCAATTCCTCAATAAAAACCTTGAGGAGGGCGTACAGGTTGATGCGATTTACACTGACTTCTCAATAGCTTTCGATAAGGTTGACCATTGCACTCTTGTGACAAAGCTCAGGGCCCTGGGTTTTCCTGAAATGTTACTCTCCTGGCTAAAAAGTTATCTTAGCGGCAGACCGCACTCAGTTTGTGTTGATAGCCAGTATTCGGAGATTTTCACAGCAACCTCGGGAGTGCCACAGGGCTCGAATCTGGGTCCCCTCATGTTCATCCTATACGTTAACGATATCTGTACTGTATTCAAATTTTGTCTGTTTCTTTTATTTGCTGACGATCTTAAACTTTTTAAAGCTATTCGATCCTGCGAAGACGTTCTCCAAATTCAGAGTGATATTGATAGGTTGCAAGAATGGTGTTCACTTCACGGAATGTTACTTAATTAAAAAAAATGCCTAGTGTTACGAACCGGGACGGTTCCATCGTCAAAAACTCGATGAGAGGTGGGGTGGAGAAATTGTAGACCACTTTGAGTTTTTGATAATACAATATTGTTCTTTATTTTCGAATTTCACAATGTATTCCTGTCATTTTCCTAGGATTACTAGGTCCTATCTGATCCCGATCTCCTTTACCACTTCTTCCGTCATTATAGGTCCACTTCGGGACCTCCGGTCTCGTCACGCCTCTAGAGGCACACTTCGAGACCCCTGGTCCCGTCTCACCTCCAGAGGCACACTTCGAGACCCTTGGTCCCGTCTCACCTCCCGAGGTACACTTCGAGACCTTCGGTCCCGTCTCACCTCCAGAGGCACACTTCAGGACTTCGGTCCCGTCCCACCTCCAGAGGCACACTTCGAGACCTTCGGTCTCGTCTCACCTCCTCCTCGAGGACATTCCTTAGAGATCGGGATCTCTTTACACTTCCTCCATCACAAAAGGCAATGCTGCCATCAGCACCTCTCTCTCTCTCTCTCTCTCTCTCTCTCTCTCATATCTCTCTGAGTCGTCCACGGGCGGCACAGCACTACCACCCCCAGTCTCCGCGCGAATACAATTCAACCACGCGCTTCGAAGTCGTGAGTATAATAAGACCCAGAAACACCAGCCAAACTCTACACGACACTCTTTCATCCCATACGTTAACAATTCGGGCAATATTCATACTTTCCTTTAATTACATTGTTTTCGTTCACCGGTACTTCTTGGAGTTTTGTTTACAATAATAGCAACAGGTTCAGGACTCAGGTAGATGGGTTCGCCCGTCGGTAACATACTCCCCCCCTGTACGGAGAGCTGGGAGTTCTTCGTACATCACAAATAGGGTTACCGACGTGATCGGATTAGGTTACATACGATATTCATAATGATGATAATTTACGCAAATCGAAGACAAATGTCACGTGGGAAAAGATCTTTCGAGAGCACAACACTCTGTCATCCTCCCACCACGCATCCCTATCATTTTGGAGTCCTCGGACTTTACGTATGCCGGCCGCCCGCACGCATTCTTTCGTCCGCATACGTATTCCTTGACACGTCTCTCCTTCACCTCTCCTACTGGACTTGGATCTTGCCTGTCTGGCTTTGTAGCTGCAGGGACCACGCAGTCGAGAAAACCGCTCTTTGTCGCTGAATTTTAGTAGAACTTTCTTGTATAATCTGTAATCAAATAAATTTCCTTTGTGTATCTGTCGAATAATATGCCTCTTTTCTCTCAAATCGTTGTTCTCCCCTTCACTCAATTGCCAGACAACTGCCACTCTCATTCCGCTAGAAGACACGGTAACACCAACTCCCACCAAACGCCAAATCATCCTGTCACCCATCACGACGGCCAAATTCACTTCAACAATAACCCCAGCTTGGGATAGTCCAATTGACCCGCAATACAACCAGCACTTCAGTTCTTTATCAGCACGTTTCAAGCAGATACATCAGCATTGCCTCCCTCCAAACGGCGATGCACGCGCACCCATCCAACTAATGCGCTTCATACTTTCCTTCTTTCAACCACAAATGTGTAGCACTCCGCTCCCAGTTGGCCACTTCCTCAGCGAACCCACGACCCGCAAAGAAGAAGACAAAAAATGAAATCACTAATATGAAGCAGCAATCAATCACTTCTCTACTACAATGAGAAACACCACCTGTGTCGATCATATCTGGTAAATACTTCTATAGACAATCGAGCTCCGTACTAGACCCGTTTGCGAAATAGACCTTTCACAGATCCAAGCTACCTTCAAATTTTCAATCTTTCCTACCACGAATCGTCGGCGAGATTAAACCTTGATCCGCATGGCCAGGATCCTTCATCACCTAGCAACAATCCACTGCCGCAAATATTCGTATTACGTTAAGAGACAATATCTATCACAATACATCATATG
>CAKNWW010000096.1:0-17121 GCA_932074435.1 Andricus kollari
AAAAATATTTGATAAATTTTCGGAAATGCTTCCAAGTTTTAAAATATTTTTAATCTATTATAAACCTCTTAAATTCCTAAAAATATATTTCATTGCCTCGAATTTTTCTTGAAGTTTTGAGAAATCATTGAAAAGGTAAAATATATTGCCTTGGAATCTTTCAAATTTTCCTAGAAGTTTTAAGAAAATTAGAAAAGATTTTTTTAAATATTTCAGATGTGTCAAAAAAGTAAAATTCGGCCTTTTAAAAATATATTTACGACTTTCAGAAGTTCGGAAGAAATGAAAAATATTTGATAAATTTCGGAAATGCTTCTGAGTTTCAAAATATTTTTAATTTTTAAAACATTACATTTCTTGCTAACAAATTATGTTATCATAAATTAAATTATTGAAATGCACTCGCATCACAAAGCTACACACTTGGAGCCGTTTTTTGTTAAAAAATGTGAATACATGAAATTGGAAAACGGAATGTTGGAAAAAAATGTGTATTCTTATTGAGAAGAAGGGTATGTGAAAACACCCCTGTTTCAGATCAGAATTTTTCGGCACGTTAAAAGATTATACAAATTACGATATAAGTTTGACTAATTCAATAACTTCATGTTTTTTCCAAGAAACTAACTTTAATGAAATGTAAACATTTGAGAAGAACAAATTTGGGGCATAAAAGCTAAGAGATAAAGTCTGTAGGTTCCACTATATAATAATCTGAAAAAGGACTAGAATCTTCATTAGTTACATTGTTAATCGACATCTTCATTAACACGTTAATTAGATTTTCCTCCCATTAGAAGAAATGAAGATTATTTTTATTCTCGTCTCATCATTTGCGGTTTTCTTCGATTCTATTGGTGAATATAATAACATAATATATTGAAAGTTTTAGGAATACTTTTTGATATATACGCAAATCAAAGTGTATGCGATTTAATCTATTACCATTTATCCTAATTGCTATTTGCTTTCAAACTTTATTCGAATTTGCCCGAGATAAGTAAGAATTAATTCTGTATTTATTCCGGGGAATCCAGAATGTGTGTATTAAATAAAAACTGAGTTCAAAAAGTGTGCCTGTTGGTGCTTAATTCGTACCATGTGTTACCACGTGTACATATTGTGACTTCAGGATGATTAAATTACATCACTTACCTGATAATAAAAATCAGATACCTCGTTTTTTGCTCGAGTAAATAATTAGCATAATTTCTAATTCAGTGAAACTAAATTCTAAGGAATGCAATCGATGCGAGATTTCAGGTAAACAGAGGGAGAGAGAGAAATTAATGTCAGATATAATTATTATTTATTTAGTTCACTACATGGATCAATTGTATTGTAATATATATAAAGATTGGTCAGAGTCCCATGTCATCGAGTATATCCCAAGAAAGGCAGATTTAAAGAAAAGTAAGGTTCTGAATGATGGTGTAGACAACAAGAAAAGAAAGATAGGATTAAAATTAGTGGAAATGAACTCTATTGCTTACCCAAATTATAATTCTTGTCCCTCGTGCTTAAGAGCCAGAAGAATTTCCACTATTTTTTCGTCCGCAAAACTAGGAAATGGCTCGAAACTTTCTCGACGTTCGGAATTTTTTGAGAGTGGCGACCCTCGTCGGTTTCTAGCTCCAGCATAGCAATCAAGAAGCGAGACTTGTTGTATTCATCACTCCTTGATAACCTTGTGGGGTTATCCTTAATGCTTAGGAATATTTCTTTGTTTAAATATGATTAACCTAGAGTATTAGCTCATGATATTTTGTTCGGTTACCAAATGGTGACGCATATTTTTGAGATCTCGACGTGCCCCTCTTTCCGGAGAGTGCTCATCGGGGTCCAACATCGCCATATTCTTACGCATTGACATTTTTTGTTTTTCTCTTTATATATTCTCGGAGCCCTTGAGTGAAATTCGAATTTGCCTAGCGTCTCCTTCTGAGCCCTCAGAGTGAATCGAAAATTTTCCAAGCATCTCTCTACTCTCATTATGCCCTTCCTGTTCCCCTTTGCCCCATCGCCCTGCGCTTTTGTGACGATCTGTTTCAGCTGCAGGTTTTCCATGGACAACGAAGTCGCTGACGTGCATGAAAAATGCAGGCCTAACCTGAGCCGAAAGCTCGTGCAGGAACCTTTGAGCTGTGAAGGAACATCAGAGAGTGACCGTCCCCAAGAAAAGGTAGTGGAGCCCCAACAAGACAAAGTGCGGAAGTGAACTCAGTACACAACGGGGTTGTAACCTCGAACGCGACATCACTCGCTCACCCCCTCCAATCGGTGTACCCCTCGTGCACGCTTATCCTTCTCCGGCAAGTGTTCCCCGCCTTTGAATATCGAGTCAGTGTTCCTCAGTAAATTGTCCCAAAGTGAGCTAGTCAATTCGGTGCGAAACCCCGTGTTAACCACGCACGTTATGCCGCCCGCTTACCCCCTACAGGCGGTATACCAAGCGTGTATTACGAGAATAGTTCCTTGGCAAACTCTGTGCCGTGCGCCGCACCCTCGTGTTATAATTACAGCCCGCCTGTCAATCCTCCCCCCTCCAGTGCGTCGTATTGCCCGGTGACAACTACCCCTCTCATCTTCGCATGTTACACCTCGGTTCAGAGTCCCGGGTGTGACCTCGTTTTCAATTGTAGGATCCGTGGTACTTTAGTCCAACGAGTGACAACTGCCCTCCCTCGAAAGGTCCAAATCGATTCAACTTGCGGAAACGCATCGCGGCCAAGCAGAAGAGAGCGATCCAGTTTCAGTTAAACGCCCCTCCAGGTGTAATTGTACCAATTCCGCCCCCGTAACGCAAGGACCGTAGACCACTTCTGAAGACCATTTGCCTTCCCCGCCTCCCGTCAAAATCGAGAATCTAGGCGGAACACGTTCTCTAGATCCTTTACACCTTTCATGGATTGATACATACGATCCCGAGTTTCCAGGTTATAATCACACGCCGTCAAAAGACAAATGCTGGGTGAGCGCGTCAGAGGTCTCTGAATCAGACGACCTTTTAAGTATTCATCCATCCTTCCCGGAGTCCAGCGGAATATTCCCAGTGTAATCCGGCCCTTCGCCTCCAGAGCCCTAAACAACCAGAATTGACCCTCCGTTTGGTAATTGTGCGGCCCGAGCAGGCAGTAGCCCACGAAGCAGAACCGAGAAGGAAGAGTATATGATAAGGTTTTTAGGGTGAAGCCACATGCGACGTATGCTATTCGTAGAAATCTGATGGATCAATACCAGACAGATTTGTATTGTTTTGTATTTATAATTAAGTTTATATTAGAAATTTTGAACCATAACATACCTTTGTTAGGGTGCATAAGATTTTACCTTCCCCGCCTTCATTTTACGCAATTTTTTCCGAATGTGAGATATCATTTGACTAGACCCACTTAAAACGCGATTACACTATTTTATAAAAAGAAAAATATAGCACACGAAAAGCCGATATTTTCTCTAGATGCCACGTAAATCGGACCCGGCGCTTGTCTTCTACTGTCGTGAAAATTAAATCCTTCGCGTTTCTTAATTTTCATGGACCGAGTTCGGACCGTTCTTTTTCAGCGATCGGCATGTCGCTCAACGAAGACAGACACGTAGCAATGTTATGAAGTGAGTTTAGTTATTTTAAGGTTGGCGACACGTCCCGTCGCCAGCCTCTGTTCGCTCGCCCAACCGTAGACTGCTCTGGGTGAACACAAAAATAAATCAGCACTTAAATAATGACATTTATTGCCCCTTATGTGCAAGATAGAACCGCAACTTGAATATGTAGAATAATGGCTAGATAGGAAACGGCAGATATCAAACAAAGCAAGAGACTCAGAGCAGTCAATAGTTTAGCGTGTAAACAGAGACTGGCGTTTGGACGTGCAGTTGCTCGGAACGGTAACGCTTTAGTGCAGGGCCGTCTTACTTTGCTTTAGCATTCTGCTTTGTTTAGTATATTTCGTCTCTAATCTCACCATCGCTGTCCATATTGACCGATATTGAAGAAGTTTCAAATTCATCAGAGACAAAATATGACGGAATATGTAAAAAATAAATACTGGAAAGGGCGACAGGTTTGACAGAATTGTTTCTTGTTGCAGAAGTAAGTGCACAGTTCGACTATTCGCCTGATGGAGCCCCGGTCCCTGGTACTCCTCGATCCAGAAGTTATTATTCTTCAAAAAGACGACAATCTCCAGAAAGTTCTCGTCCTCGTCCTTCTACTTCTGAGTCTGGAAGCCATCTTCGTGTCCGGTCCAGGTCTCCTACCACCAGGAATTCTTCATTACGGGTACTTGGATATGAATTTGAGCAACTTAGATTTATTCGTCTTATTCCTAACTCAAATACGAACCGTCGTTTCGAAATTCGAAGATACACTTTTCCTCCTGATAAACAAATTCATTTGAGAGGAAGAGGTAATGTCCTTCTGCCCATGCCAACCGAAGAAAAAACTGTATTATCAACGTCCAATGGTGACGTCTTTGCAATATTTGAGGGTAATAATGTACTTCAAGCAATATATGCAATAGGAAAAGGCTTTCAACGAGCAAAAATAAACATGAACAGCGGAAAGGTTGAAGATATGACCACAGAAGAAATCATTGAATGTCCCCTAAACAAAAACCATCCAATATTAAGGAATTTTAAAACAGTAGTTATAGACGAGTTTCGTCCACAAGATTATTTTAATGTGCAAGAGAATATAAAACAATAACACATTCTTGTTTATGATTTGAAGTAGGATCAAAATGTTAGAAGTAACTGGTAATCAAATAGACGGATTTTATAAGCTTTAGGGTGCTAATAAAAAACCTCAATATTTCCTTTTTATTTTTCATTTTAAAAAGACTTACTGAATCAAACTACATCTGATTTTAAGAAATTTAAAGCGCTCAACACCTGAGAATATAGCGCTTGGAAAAAATGTACCAGGTATTTTTTTCTTTTATTGATAACATTATTTTTTAAACTAGCTCAATGCTTGAGAAACATCGAATTCATGTTTAAAGCCTGTACAAGTTTTTTTAAACTAGAAAAATTATGGGACAGAAACAGGGTCATCACTAAAGAGGCGAGATGGGTCACCAGAAACTGTTCATTCTCCCTGATCCATCTCATTTATTCATCTTCAGGGTCGCAAAATTCAACTGTTTGGTTCAAAAATTATATGTTTTTTTTTTTTAGGAAAATGGTTGAAGAAAGTTGATCTTTGTACTTGAAAGTTCAATTCATAGATTGAAAATTGTTCTTTTTTGGTGAAGCTGTAATATTCTTGGTTAAAAATTTACTTATTATGTATGAAGGACCTTATCAGATCATAGGCATATATGATTTTCATTGACAGCTGATAATTCTGATCCGATTAGGTATAGGAACCTAAGAGTGACTGACTGGGATACATATAGGGAAGATCTAGGGAAGTTTTCGAAAACTATTCCTAAGAGGATACGATAAATTGATCAGCTAAAGTTTGCTGTAAATATAGTGGATAGGGTAATACATCAATCCTATGAGAATAATTGTCCTCTTTGTTTTAGAAAGTCACACTGATACTGCGAAACTTCAGAGAGATTTAAAGAAAAGCACTACATGGCAACGGAGTGCATTGATTTTTCCAACAGCTAACATAACAGAAACTGCTAGCGAAATCCTCAAACACCTAGAAGGTAAAAAGCAGTTGTTAACAGGTCAAACTGATGCAAAATGCTCTGAACATTATTGAGGATTGGTGCAACGACCGTGGCTTATCTGTTAATCCAGATAAAACTTAAATTTTGGTTTTTACGAGGCTCAGGTAACTGCCTGATTTCGTAAACCCTAAATTCAATGGCAAGAAGGTCGACTTTTCTACATCAGCTAAGAAATGTAGAAGTCATTTTTGACCATAAATTAACCTGGAAACCACACCAAGCACCAGTTTGGTTAGTTCTAGGAAACAGCTGGAAAGCCTAAAAAGGGTATTTTGTCTAACAATTATTGGATCAATGAGAACAACACCAACAGCGGCACTGGAGTCGAGCTAAGGTATGCCACAGCCGCATCTTCTAATTGGGCAGAGGACTGCGACAGAGGGTCATAGAAATACCACTTTTATTAACCTTCACGATTTAATAAAGAACGTAATGTCTGAGGATATAATCTTTTGCATGCACTCTCATAAAATGCTTTGAGGTGATCTTCCTGAGGATTAGCATAATGAAGAGAGGAGAAGCAATTTAATTACAACGGGAGGACTTGTCTGGTGTACAGGCGTCTTTAAAGACTCCCTTGGCTCTGGAGCTGGAATACTTTGGATGAAACCTAGTGCGAAAATAATAATCGCACTGGGAAAATTACCTACCGTATTCGTGGTCATCAAGGCTGATTTGAAAGCTCTCCAATCAGAAGATTTTACATCCAGACTTATTTGGAGTTGCCCGCAAGAACTTCTCGAAGTGTCCAAATTAACTAAGTTAACTCGATCTGGGTTTCTGAACATGAGAAAGTTGAAGGTAACGAGAAAACAGATATGCTTGCAAAAAGTGGGACTACAAAAGCCCTCAATGGACCTGAAACATACATGTCTAAGCATGCTGTTGAAAAGTGGCATATTTCTGTATTTTGTTGAAACTTTATCATTTTGATAGAGAAATAAACTTCTTGGTTGAAAATTCATCGTTTTGGTTATAAATCCAACTACTTGGTTTAAAACAAAATCTGTATTAATTGAGTATTCTGAAGATTTTAAAAAGCTAGTAAATAAAATTATAAAGATTATTCTCCAAAAATTGTAGACTTTTAATTAATGGATCATTTTCAAAGCTTTACATTTTCGCTAAATGAAATTATTGTACGCAAACATTGCGTAATTCTCCTCTACAGTTTTAAAATATGCCTTAGCAAAAATATAATATATACGTCCATCGTAATCTTAGCCCATCATTACAGGCTTTAAAACAAATATTGTCTTTCAGGTATTAAATAGTGATAATAATGAAGCTTCATCAGATTCGTACGAGGGGTTCATCTTGAAACATTTTTAAAATTCTCGAAATCTTGACAACATGGGATTTCCGTGACGAATTACAATTTTCATTTTCGACGAGGGAATTTCCATCAAGAATGATAATTTGACATAGAAAAGGAAATTCCTTCCTAAAAAAATCCTCTCCTAAATTTTAAAAAATCGAGTCACTGTGTTTGAGATATTTTAAGATAATTGTTTAAATAATTATATAAACAGAAACTAACTCTAATGAAATGTAAACATCTGAGAAGGAGAATCTTGACGTATGTAACCCAAAAGATAACGACTATAAGTTACGCTATATAATCTGATAAGGGACTAGAATATTCATTATGTTTTTAATAAAATTTGTCAAAAGTAATTTAATACGTTTTTTCTCTGATTAAAAAAGATGAAGATTATTTCTGCTCTTCTCTTATCCTTGGCGTCGGTCCTAAATTATATTGGTGAATATAATAATATAATAAATCTATAATTTCAAGTACATTTTGTCTGCTATCCGCAAATCAGAATGTGCGCAATTTATTGTATTACCTTCTATCTCAATTGCTCACATATGGTACATTCCTTAGGTGTTATCCGATAATTTCATAAGATAAATGTGAAAGGAGGTGCAGGGAAAATGTTACATAAGAAAAATTTAGCCTAAAAAAATAACAAAATCCATCGAAATTAGCATTATTAGCGTAATTAGCGTAATTTATTTCGTTATGAGTGTGTTGTATGCTGTTTAAAAAAATTGCCAATAAGGATATAATCCCTTAAAATCTGACGTGATGGAGCAAAATCTGACACCAAATCCGAAATCAGTGAACCCAAAACATATAGTCATCTTTGTCTGGTTCAGTAGCCCTGCCACATTTATTTTTTTGTGCCCCTGCGTTTTCAGCCAGTAGCATTTTTTATCAAAAAAGATTGAATTTCTACCGAAAGAGTTAACCAAACAAATTTCCAACAAAATAGTTCAATTTTCCACCCTGAAGAGAATATACAAGACAAATGAAATCCTCTGTTTTATGTTACAGAGTTTAGTGGACAGTTCGACTGTTTGCCTAATGGTGCACCTATCCCAGGTATTCCTTGTCCCAGAACTTCTGATTCTGCTAACAGACAACAATCTCCTGGAAGATCTCCTCCTGCCACATCTCACTTTCCGGACAGTTATTCTCCTACCGAGCCCTCTCTTCGTGCCAGGGCTAAGTGTCCTCCTGCCAGGCATTCTCCGTTACGTGTACTTGGATATACACTTGAAGAACTCAAATTTATTCGCCTTATTCCCATCCACAATCCAAAACGGCGTTTTGAAATTCGAAGATACACTTTTTCTCCTGGCAAGCCAATTCATTTGAGAGGCAAAAATAGTTTAATTCTGCCCATTTCAACCAAG
Organism: Andricus kollari; assembly: GCA_932074435.1. Taxonomy (NCBI): domain Eukaryota; kingdom Metazoa; phylum Arthropoda; class Insecta; order Hymenoptera; family Cynipidae; genus Andricus; species Andricus kollari. The sequence goes on from CAKNWW010000096.1 coordinate 8,388, forward strand.
GAACAAACTGTATTATCAACTTCCAATGGTGACGTCCTTGCAATAGTGGAGGATAATAAAACACTTCGTGCACTATATGCAAGGAGAAGTGGCTATCAGCGGGTAAAAATAAATATGGATACCGGCAAGGTTTATGATATGGCCCCAGAAGAAGCTATTGAATGTCCCATAGGCAAAGCTAATCCATTATCAAAGAATTTTGGAACATTAAATGTAGACTAGTTTCATTCACAAAATTATTTTGATGTTTAAGAGAATACAAAACTATAATACATTATTGTTTGTGATCTAAAGTAGGATCATCATATTACAAGTTACTGCTAATGAGGGGGTAGAATGCTATAACCATCAGGGTGCTAATAAAAAACCTCAATATTTTGTTTTTTAAGGCCACTCATCAAATGTTTAATTTTAGCAAATAGATGAACCTTGAGAGAGAACTGAAGAAACCCACAATTGAGAAATTTATATTTTTGGGAATGCGAACTTTTCTACATTATGTTCAACTTTATTATATCAAATGTATATTATATTTATTTTTGTACCTCAAACTGGGGCTGCTTATTCAGACATTGTAAAATAATTTACACATTTTAATATTCATGATTACTTTAGTATTTTTTTCTTATTTTGCATTAAATTTTATTCTTAGCTACCCTGAAAAATGTATCATTTCAATAAATTTATATTATTATAATTCATAACATGCATTGGCATTGAAACATACGTATTTTCATTGTCTTGTTCTTATAATTTAGAAAAAGCGTATCCTATTTTTAAAAAAATTTTAATTAACATTTTATTGCAACTTGTGTCGTTTTTCCATAATTTAATTTATTTTTAACGTTATTTTTCTTCATTCAAAAATTTTGTTAAACAAAATGTTATTGTAGCTTGTATCCTTTTTCCAATATTGTAATTTTTTATTTTTAATATAGTTTTATAACAAAAGTCATATTGAACATAAACAATCATAAACAATACTAATTTGTTTAAACCATTATTTTTGCTAAATCTAATTGATTATCAAGTCGAGCCTAATTGAGAAATTGTTGAAACAATTATTTTGTTAACTTGAATTCATTATTACTTCACTCCAAATGGAAATTGGACAAAAAGCCAAAAATTAAAATAAAACGCATCTTTCTAGCATTATTCGAATATAATATTATCAACATTTATAATAAATTGTTTAAACAATTATTGGGCTAAGTTGAATTTATCATTACTTCATTCCAAATGAAAATTGGACAAAAAGCCAGAAATTAAAAAAAAACGCATCTGTCTAGCATTATTCAAATATAATATTATTAATAATAATGATGAATTGTTTAAACAATAATTTTAATAACTTGAATTTATTATTACTTCACTCCAAATGAAAATTGAACAAAAAGCCAGAAATTAAAAAAAAACCGCATCTTTCTAACATTATTCAAATAAAATATTATTATTAATTATAATACATTGTTTAACCAATTACTATTATAACCATTGATGAACTGTCTCATTTTCAGTATAAAGTAATATTTCATATATTAGAAACAATTCGCATCAATGAAAAAATGCAAAAAAATCATAATTAGCGTCAAAAATTCGCAAAACCCATTTTTTCACTTATGGGGTTTCTTTGGGACCCTATGAAACAGAATTATGGGGGTGATATTTGAAATGTGATATTTTATTCGTATTCTATGGCTAATCGTGAAGAGAAATGTTGAGTTTCAACTCGATTGAGATAATATTGAGGATTCTGAATAAGATTTACAAAAACGTATTTTTTTTTCTGGGAAATGTATGTTAAACTTCCTGGGGCTTTCGGCACCCCTAAACATCATTTTTTTCAAAAAAAAAAAAAAATTGATTTATTTTTGGGCGGATTCGACCAAATGGGAGGTGTCCCCATAAACATTCGAAAAAAAAACTTTTTGGACCACCCTAATCTATAATCAACAATAGATCTGATGATGAAAATTCATGAACAGCATTTTATGCCAGAAGGGTATCAATTATATTCGCTTACCTGGATTCTATACTGAAGACCAGCCTGAGACATGCCTATCAGATCATAGGTTTATATGCTTTTCACTGACAGCCGACGAATCTGATCCGCTTAGACATAGGAACCCAAGAGCGACTGACGTGAATAAATGTAGGAAAGATCTAGGGGTGGCCTTGCAAATTATAATTGGGATGATAAGATCAATTGATCAGCTGGAGTTTGCTGTAGATATATTGAATAGGGTCATACATGAATCTTATGAGAATAATTGTCATCTTCCTATTAGAAAGCCTGAAGAGGATAGTCCTTGGTGGAATTGTAGACTGTAGGATTTGATGAAGAAGACTAGCAGGCTATTTAATAGAGCCAGAAAAACTAGAAACTGGGATTTGCATGAGGATAGTGTAGCAAGATATACTAACGAAATACGGTCAGCTAAAAGGAACTCATGGAGGGGACATTGTCAGGGAATTCATAATGTCCCTTATACTGCGAAAATCCACAGAGCTTTAAAGAAAACCCCTGCATGTCAACTGAAGGCATTGATTTTGCCAACAGGTGACATGACAGAAACGGCTAGCGAAATCCTCGACCACTTCATTTAGGTACATTTCCCTGGTCCTGAACCTGAGTACCTGATGGTACTCAGTATCTGGTGGTACAGTATCTGATGGGTTGTCTGGCTGGGGAAGACGGTATATTTCCTGTGTTGATTCAAGAAGGTTTGGACATTTTAATGGGACCATTGTGTAACATTTTTAGGGCTTACGTGGTTGTGGGATATACCCCCGTGGCATGGAAGGAGATCACAGCGATCTTTATTAGAAAGCCAGGAAGAGATTCCTACTATGATGCCAAATAATTCAGACCAGTAAATTAGCCCAACTTCTTTCATGTTGAAGACATTAGAAAATGTAATCGATTTTTATTTGAAGGAGGAAATCCTACCGGATGAACCCCTTCATAATAGTCAGTTTGCATCACAGAAAGGTAAATCTACCATCGCCTTTAGTAACACTCTTACGGAATCTATATTCCAATCTTCACTCCACGGTTTCAACATGAAAGCAAAGGTAAAAAGAGGTTGTCCACATGGAGGAGTTTTATCCTCCACCCTGTGGGCATTCGTCATTGACGATTTTATTCGTAGGTTAAATGAATTAGGTTTTGATTCACATGGGTATGTAGATAACTTTGTTACACTGATAACAGGAAAACATGAGAGAAATTCAGTCAAACTCGTACTACATGCTCTCAACATTGCTGAGGATTAGTGCAACGGCCTCATGAACCCTGAATCCTATGGCAAGAAGGTCGGCTTCTCCACATCAGCTAAGTATTTAGGAGTCATTTTTAACCCTAAATTAGTCTGGAAACTAAACGTTGATTAGGTAGTAACAAAGGCCAAAGCAGCCATTTGGGTTTGCAGAGGCGCAATTCGAAATACCTGGTGTCTCAAACACAAGGTAGTTTACTGGTTATGTAAGGTAATCATTAGACCACTGATAACTTGTGCCCTAATAATCTAGGTGCCAAGTACCAGTTTGGTTAGTTTCAGAAAACAGGCGGAAAGCCTACCAAGAGTCCTCTTTTTGGCAATTACTGGATCAATGAACATAACCCCAACAGAGGTATGGAAGTCAATCTTAGCTATGCCAACGCTGCACCTTCTAATAAGGCAGAGGGCTGCGGCCGATTTTCTGCCACTTTCTACAGAGAATTTCCTTCTCAACGAAAATTCTGTACTTACATCTTCAGTAAAGAATTCCTTTTTTTGCTTGAAAATTTAACTATACTGTGAGGTGCGACTCGCAAATCAAAGGATAGGGTGGATTCTGGAACGTCGAGAGCGAGTAAATTCAGGGATGAAGAACAGAGTAAATATCTAATTACAATTTATTGAACCAAGTTACAAGGGTGATGGGACCTGCTGGCCAGCCCTATCCGACTACTAAGAAAATTCGTCGTAACGAATTCCACTCAAAAATTAATCTCAGCCGATAGGCAGCCCTACGTTCGTCCTGTTCCACAATAGCATTAAGTCTTATAGGGAAATTGATAATTAATTTTAAATAATAATGTTCCCGATTAGTTCAGTTCACGAAATTAATACTGATCATTTTTTGATGTGCAATTGAGATTAAAAAAATGTTAAATTTATTAAATTCTGAGGGAAAAAAATTTCAAACACGACAGAAGTGAATGATGGGTCGACTTAAAAAAATTTCGTGAGGTATCATCAGGTGGGGCTAATCAATAAGAAATCTTGAATTGCTGCGCGGGAAATCTTAAGAGAATTCTCAAACGAACTCTTGGAGTTGAACTAATGATTAATGATCAATCAACTTATCAATCAGTTGTCGATTGTATTCCATGAAGACATAGGAAACTAATTCCTATCCGAAAGAGAGTAAAATTTGAGAAACACTTTTCTGAAGTGGTTATCCCCCCTTGAAAATAAATCTTTTTATTAAAAGCATTTTTTCGCAAGATACGTATTTCTTGAAATATTTCGATGTCTGATTGGCCAATCAAGTCTTTTCTTAAAAACCCGGGAGGACGGAAACCCACAGGGTTCTAAATTGTTTATTGAAATCACGAGTTTATTAGACATTCCTTACCCACTACGGATCAGCAAATAAAAAGCTGTACGAATTTATGGAGGTGGTTATGATCTCCAGATACGTAAAAAAAGATTGGCATCCCTGAAAATATCAAAATTACAAAAAGATAGATTTTTCAAAAATACTTGGCTAAGGTGCAAGCCTAAGATGTTTATCAATCGATTTTAATTCAATTTTACTGTTCTGAATCCTCCTTTGCTACTTTTACATATAGTTTCTTTTCAATGTTCAAATTTCGGTACAAATAGCTTAATTTTTAGCTCTATTTGTACAAAAAAACCCTGGCTATTCGTCAAAAAGACGAACAGACTTGAGTAAAACAAGTCATTCTTGACATGGAATATAAAATTTAAAATATTATTAATATACAAGAATTCCGACTTGTAACATGGAACTTCCGTTACGAATTATACTTTTCATTTTCAAGCAGGGAATTTCCAGAACGAATCATAGTTTTACATAGAAAAGGGAAATCAGAAAAAGAATATTAATTCGTATTTAGAAGAAGGGCACATTTTCAAGTCAGAATTTGAAACCTCAATCTCCTAAATTTTCAAAAAGGGAGTCGCTGTATTTTAGAATTATATGATAGCAAAATTTGAGGACTTCCGGTTCGGGTATGGAGACGAGTAGACGTGCGCGAAATCAGTGAAGCATTTCGGCAGGAGAAAGACGGTAATGAAAGTAGAAGTGAACTGGTGATGTGAAGAAAAAGCAGAGGAAGTGGTTGGAAAAAAGGTGGAAGTGAATGTGTGGTCGCGGAATCTATGGAGAAGGTGTAATGAGCGGAGTAAAAATCAGCACATGTGAATTTTGAGATTTTGATCGAACCGGAAGAGCAAGAAGAAGAGGCGCTTGAGGCTTGCGTGGAGAGAGCGTGAGCTGTGACGAGATGGTAGCTTGACTACAGCGGTGTCAACAGTGATGGAGAAAAAGAGGTGGGCGGAAAGAGTGAGAAGGCGAGAGGACAGACCGAGTTGTTAGCAACAGCCAAATGATGATTGGTGATGGTGAGAAGAGGAAAAAGAAGATGGAAGTTTGGTGGGAGTTGATAAACGTGGATTGAGAGAAAGAGAAAGAACGAGCGAACCTGGAGAGCAAGAGAGAAAGGAAGAAGTTACTGGAGGAGATGGCGAAGATGCATTTTAGCATCCAGGAGCTCAACCTGAAGGTCGAAGGGTTGATGGAGAAGTCGAGGTTAGTGGAACCGAGGAAAGAGGGAGAGCAGTCTACAAAAGGAAGAGAGACAGAGAAGAAAGATGCGAGCTGTCAGACGGAGTAGAACGAGAGCACATGGAAGAATCCTCCAAGGGCTTTGACGAAGGAAGAGTGGGTGGCAGAAAAGGAAGCAGGTCGGCGACAATGAGAAACCTGAAGGTCCTAGGGGTCAGGGGAGACGACTGCAAGGTGCTGGGTGTAGTGGGGAACCTAGCGGCACGCACACAGAGACTCGCGAAAGTAGAGCAGTCTCGGATGATTGATGGAGGATTGATGCTCAAGCTGAAATCGATGGAGAGCAAAACGGAGTTTCTGGAGGCAAGGGGTAAGCTCAAAATTTTATTTTTTATTATTATTATTTTTATGGATTGAGGAGGATCGGACGGAGAGAGAGGAGTTGGTGGAAGATTGGCTTTGAAGAGAGAAGGAAAGGTTAGAATGGGCAGTTCTCCAGGTGATAATCAAATATATAAAAGCGAACGCAGGGGAGACAATCTGGAAGTGGAACGAGAAAGAAGGCAGAAAGGAGGTGATTTGGCTGGAGGAGAAAGAAGAGGACCAATAGGAAAAACAGAGATGGAAGAAGCCGAGAGTGCATCAGAGTATAAGAAGCGGTAGGGAAGAAAAAATGTGTTTTCACAGATTAGGAGGAGGGAGAACTTGTAACTACTGGTTGAGTGAGGTAAAGCGAAAAGAGCGAGGAAAAGGAAAGGAGGTTAGAGACAAAAATCTGAGTTTCGTAACTCGTAATTGAAAAATTTGACAGTTCGGGTGAAGGGAGAGTTTGCGATTGTAGTAAAAAGGAAAGAGGATAAAGTAGTTTAGGTGTAGGACTTCCGTTTCCGCTTGGAGTTCCGCTCTTAAAGAGTCTCAAACCTGTAAAAGAAAGAGATTATAATAAATACTACAACAATAGAAAAACTTGAAACTAAATGTAGGAGAATATGATAATGTAATGATATAAATAAAAAATATCTCTAATGCAATGTAAACATCTGAAAAGGAGAATCTTAATTTCTGTAATCTAAAAGATAAGGACAATAAATTACGCCAGATAATCTGACAAAGAACTAGAATATTCTTTATATTTTTAATACAATTTGTCAGAAGTAATTTAATCAGTTCTTTCTCTAATTGGAAAAGATGATGATTTTTTATACTTTTCTCTTATCCTTGGCGTTGGTCCTAAATTATATTGGTGAATATGATAAATCAATAATTTTAAGTTCATTTTTTATACTATACGCAAAGACATCATGTGTACGATTTTTTCTATCACCCTTTTTCTCAATTGCTATTCTCTTTCAAACTTTATGTGAGTATATCCGAAATGAGTGATAATCTTATCTGAATTTGTTCAGGGGGAATCCAGAATGTGTGTATTGAAAAACAACGGAATTCAAAAAGTGTCCCTGTTGGTACGAAATTCGTACCATATGTTACCATGAGCACATGTGGTACACTCGTAAGGGGTTATCCAAAGATTTTTTTCGACAGCATCAGCAATTGTAAATCTTATAAACAGTTTTTTGAAAAATATTGAAATTCGTTTCTTCCTTTATTATCTGAAATTATGCAGATATTCGGAAATGTTATATATGTTTCATTATGTGTGTTCAAAGACAACAGTTGTGGATATTGTAAGCCAATTAAATAATGAAATATAAAACTTTATCCTGGAGCTAGTACCGAGAATCAAATCTGCGAATCCATTTTATAATGCTGATAAATCCCCTTAAGATTCGACTTAAGAGAAATGTGTCAATCCCCTTTTACCCTCCTACGTATAGTCCTGCGATTCCTGTTGAAGAAGCAAGTATTGCAGAAGAGAATGCACAAGGAAAACATAATTCTCTTTTTGCTGTTGCAGAGTTGAGTGCACAGTCCGAGCATTCGCCTAATCGTACCAGACTGCATCTTCCAGTCAGGTCTTTTCCTTCTTCCGAGCCTCCTCTTCGTGCCAGGTCCCGGTCTCCTTCTACTTCTGAGCCTGGAAGCACTCTTCGTGTCAGTTCCAGGTCTCCACCTGCCAGGCAGTTTTCATCAAGGGTACTTGGATATGAACTTGATCAACTTAAATTTATTCGCCTTATTCCGAACACCAATCCAAACAGGCGTTTAGAAATTCGAAGATACACTTTTCCCCCTGATGAAACACTTTGTTTGAGAGGAAGAAATCGTGTCCTTCTGTCCATGCCAGCCGAAGAACAAAGTGTATTATCAACGTCCAGTGGTGACGTCTTTGCAATAGTGGAGGCTGATAATACACTGCGTGCAATATATACAAAGGAAAATGGCTTTGAACGGGCAAAAATAAACATGAACAGCGAAAAGGTTGAAGATATGACCCCTGAAGAAATCAAAGATTCTCCTACAGGCTGGAGACACCGAATCTCAAAAAATTTTAAAACAGAGGTTCTAGACGAGTTTAATCCACAACATTATTTTCATGTGTAAGAAAATGTTAAACTATAATACAATATTGTTTGTGATCCGAAGTAGGACCAAAATATAACCAATAAAAACCTAAATATTTCGTTTTTATTCGAGGCCACCGTTTAAATGTTTACTTTTAGCAAATAAATAAACCCATGTTCAAAATTATTTTGCATGAAAAAAGGAAAAACATATTTATTAAGTTTTTTGCAGATTAATTTTCAAGGGTAAAAATGTTTAAAGGTATAAAAGTCCGATACTTATTGAACAAAACTATATCTGCTTTAAAGAAATTAAAAAGAAAGAATAATTCAAGTGGACTCAGAACCGACATTTCGACATCTGTCATGAGTCGAACTTTCCGAACTGACTCAAGCAATAAAACAATTGAGTAAATTTAAGAATATTTAGAAGACATGGAAAAATTCGAATACAAATTTCTGCTTGGAGTATT
>CAKNWW010000097.1:0-20925 GCA_932074435.1 Andricus kollari
AGTAAATGTCAAATCAAATAATCTCACGTTTTGAAAATAAAGTAATAAAGCTATTCCTTAACACTCTAATTTTTGTAAATACTTCAAGCATAGACCAATAAGGAAATTTTTTGAATCCGACCTCAAACTGAGCCTGGTATTTTTCAGTAAAGTCACTTTGGCAATTTACTGACCTATTTTACAGTAACTAATTCCTTTAAAAAAGCTTTTTATCTTCTCTTTTGGTGAACTTATCGTCTTTGCCATTCTTATTTTCATATGAAATAATAATATCATGAATAATCAAATATATTGAAATAAATATTCACAGCAATTTAATGTTTAGTATTCTCTAGAGGAATATATATATATTTATCTTAAATTGTAACTCAATGCGAAAGTTGAAAGACAAAGGTTGTTTTGGACCAATTCGAAGTAACCCAATAGAAAGATTTTATGAATTCAACAAAAAAAAATGAATTAAAATAAAATGTGTGTAAACAAATTTTTGAAATTAAAAAATATAAATTCTGAGTTATCTCGAAAACTGCTAGAGATACGTGGAAACTTATTAAATTTCAAACATTTTTCAAAAGGGTTTATTGTGTTTTCGATCAACATGAACAAACCCAATAAACCGATTTTTTAGGCAAAAAATAAAAATTTTGAGTTATCTTGAAAACAGTAAGAGATAAGCCAAAAATGACAACATTTGCTGGGGTTCTCAAAAGTGGATTTACATCGGCTACCCCAAAATAAAGCAGTAAATACATTTTAAAAATTTAAAAAAAAAATCGAAATTGTGAATTATCTCGAAAACGGGCAGAGATACGTGAGCTTAGTAAATTTTAAGGCTTTTGTAGAGGTCACTCCTTTTTGACCAACTAGAACTAACCCAGTAAAAAGGTTTTTTAAGTTCCAAACAAAAAAAAAATGAAAATTTTTAGTTATCTTGAAAACGGTGAGAGATGTGCGAAAAATGACAGCATTTCTAGGTGTTTCTAAAGTGATTGTTCCTCGTCCACCTCGAACTTAACCAGTAAACAAACGTTCGAAAATCGAAAATAAATTCGATCTTTCGTCTGGTTTTCCAAAACTATATAAATATTTGACGAAAACAGGGTTATTAATTAAAAGTGTGTCAGGAGGGTCATCAACAAACTGGGGACCGACAATATATAGTAGGCTAAACACATTTCAGGTTAAATACAATTAAAGAAAATTTTATAAATTCAACCAAGGAAAGGGTCCAAAACAAAAGGGGGAATAACACGGCACATAAATAATAACAGAACAAGAATATAACAATATAAATCACAAATCACAATATTGACAAATTATAACATTCAGTTAAGGAAAGTTTCATAATTTTGTTTGACCAAATTAATCACTAAAGCTCACAAAACAAAGGAAAGGGTCCACACAAAATCTACTGAAAAGCTTTCTTTCTGAACTAAATAAGACAACGAACTATACATTTCAATATAATCAGTGAACACACTATGACAGCCTATAAAGTCCGGAGTAACAATCGATAAGTCACTTAAGAAAAAGATGCTTTAACAAAACTCAAAATAAACTTGGACGGAAAAACTGGGATGTTGCTCCGCAAGCTGCTTGACGAAAGATTAAGGTTTTTCCTAGCATTGTTTTATTCTTTGAAAACCGACTTGATTCTGATTGGCTGAAATGAGGCGTTCTGATTGGTGTTACTAGGGAATGTTGAAACAGCAAAAAAGGACTTTCAGGGATGTGGCTAGATGTAGAATTATGGATGCTGTGTCCAAACAAGATTCTCCAAATAAAATTCTTCTTACTACGTTGCAGACGCATAGGTGTGATTCCTCCACATATGTATTAATAACAAACTCAAACGTTTAGAATTTGGTTTTCATGCTCCACTCAATTCAAAGCATTTGTCATCATTACTTTTCCAACTTTCCATCAATATTTTCAACCTTGAAATTAAGGACATTCATTATCGTTTAAATTGTATTAATTCCAGATTAATTAAAATTGAATCTTTGATTGGAAACATAATTTCACATGATATTCTAAATAGATTTTTTGTATTCGAAAACTTGAAATTGGAAAATCTTTTTCATTCAAAAAAACTCTCATATATTAAAAAATTTGAAAGATTACGTTTGAATAAAATGTATAATAATAGTATCACTCATCAATGTAAATGGTTCAAAAACCTTACCACTACTGATATCCCTGACGACGTTATAAACCTCGTTTCATTGGGTCCAAAATTTTCTTCTAACGCTTTTAATGTCAATGATTTTAAGGTTCAAAATTTGATCTCGTCCATTGAAACAGATATTTACAAATTAGGCTTAGATGATAAACACGTTATACGCAATCGCTGCACCCAAAACATTTCTGACCATATTGCGCAGATTAAATTTAAAAATAGACTACGTTTCGAAAAATTTTTTGACACTTATAGTATTAGAAGGTTCAAACTGGAAAACCCTGATATAATGTTTGTAAATGCTGATAAAGGTAATGTTACTGTTGCGATTCCCAAATCTGATTATATTAATAACATGAACTTATTACTTCAGGATAAAAATTTATATTCCATTTCTAAATTTGAATGCACAGCCACGGTACAAGATAAGTGCAATAAATTAATTACGAATTTGAAATCAAATGGCTATATTGAACACATAGAGGCTAAATCATTAAGAACTTATTCTGCAATCACTCCTAGAGCTTACGGTTTACCCAAGATCCATAAAGAAAATAATCCACTCTGATTAATTGTTTCGACGATTAATGGTCCTACTTATAATCTCTCTAAATTTATATCCAAAATCCTAAACAATATTATTGGAAAAACACCACACCATATTACTGATAGTCTCTCTTTTGTACAAAAAATAAAATTCCAAAATATTCCATCTAATTATGATTTAGTTTCCTTGGATGTAGTCTCTATGTTCAATAACATTCCTATCTCAAAGGTTTTAGACTGCATTGAGTTGAAGTGGCCGGATATCAGTAGACATACTTCCATTCCGTTAGATAAGTTTACTGAATTGGTTAAAATCTGCTTAAATTCCACATATTTCAAATTTAATCGAGTAACCTATAAACAGGTCTCAGGATTAGCTATGGGTTCTCCACTTTCCCCTTCAGCTGCGAACTTAGTTATGGAACATTTAGAATCTAAATGTTTGTCATCGTTACCATTTGCTATTTCGTTTTTCTTACGTTACGTCGATGATATAATTACAGCCTTTCCTCTTGATAAATTGGATTATATCCTTAACTTATTCAACTCTTACCACTCTAATATTAAGTTTACCATTGAAGTTGAAAGTAATTCGCAAATTTGCTTTTTAAACACACTTATCATAAGGATCCATAATTCTCTAAAAATCGATTGGTTTCAAAAGCAATCCTCGTCTGGGAGGTATTTTAATTTTGATTCTGCACATCCTTATAATCATAAAACTGGCATTGTTACTGGCCTATTTTTTAGAATGTTTCGCATCTCGGACATTGCTTTTAGAACTAAAAATATTAATCTAATTAGAAAAACTCTAATAAACAATGGTTACCCTAAATCTCTCATTGATCTCTGTTTATAGAATAAAACTAACAAGTTTTACAATTTTGAATCTTTTCAAACTCAGAAGAATGGTAATAATTCAAAAAAGTACATGGATTTTGCTGTCTGTCCATATATCAAAAACCTTTCGGAAAAAATTCAACACATCTTATATTCTTATAATATAAAAACCATCTATAAACCTATTAATAGTATTTCCAAATTTTTTAATAACCTTCCGTTACCTAAAGGTAAATTATCTGGTGTAGTTTATAAATATGATTGTAAGGATTGTGATTCTTCATACATTGGAGAAACAGGGAGATGCATTGAAACTCGCACACGCGAACATAAAAACTCTATTAGAAATCCGGGCACTTCTAATCACACTGCTCTCTCAGAACATTTTTTAGAACTTGGCCACAATTTTGATTTTGATAATCTTAAACTTCTCTAAGTTGAGAATAGTATTGCTCGCAAAAAAATTATTGAAAACTTTTTCATTAACAAAATAGATAATAATGTCAATATCAGATTTGAACAAAATTTTTTCCCGCTTGAATATAAACCGCTTACCAAGTTATAACACTTAGCACTCTACTTTACCTTTAGTAGTCATATTTTCCTTCTAATTAATTTTCCAGTCTTCGTTTTCATATCTACACAGTCAGACCTTACCATCTGTTCTGGCTCGTTGTGTTTCCGTCCTTCGTATTTATTTATTTATTTAATTTTAACTACAATTTTTGACTCTGTCTTACACAATAATGACCATTTTTCTTCTTAGGTATGTTTTTCCTTTATTATTTATATAAACAAATTGTTTTTTCTCTGATGTTCCGCTTATTTAAACTTTATATTTTTTTATATTATTTATAACATTTTTTAGCAACTTTAATAAATTTGACTGATGAGGGTTCCAATCATGGCCGAAACGTCTCATTGTATAGTACTAATTGAAAAATACTTATTGTCTCTTTAATGTATTGACCTTACAAAAAGTGACTCATTGGATACATATTCTTAGAGGTCGAGACTTATACATATTGAACAATTCGCTTCTGAATTTGATAAACATCATCAATCAATTTCGTCCATTACACGTTGAATTATTGTCCAAGACATCCTCTCCGAATGATCTGTACAACCAAGCGAGCGACTAGGACTTTACAGAACCATCTAACTAAAGTCCCTAGTAGCGAGAACGCTGATATTGATGATCCGGGCTCGAGCTAAAGAGGTTCCACTCGCGTTAAATTGAAAATCTATGAAATGAAATTTTAATAAATTATTGAATTACTGATAATTAATTGCTTGTGACTTGCAATAAAATTGCAACGTCACATGTGGAATAGGGCAAATAGAACTAAATTGCCTTCAGATTCAGACATCTATAAGACGGCCCAGTGTGAATACAATAAAAATATAAGAAACTATAAGGGTTTTCCATAAACCCGCACCGACCAAGAGGAGGAAGGCTGGGACCAAGAGATGGAGAGGGCCGACTGGAATTTTACCTCTAAGGTCACTGATTACAAAAAGGTGGAATGGGCTGTGGGGTTCTTCTGTCCTTTTCAATCACCAGGGGCGGATGGCATTTATCCAGCGCTTTTACAAAAAGCTATGGATTTAGTTATCCCTCCTCTGATGAAATTATTTAGCGCAAGTTTAGCCCTTAAACACGTGCCATCGGCATAGAAGGATGGCAGAGTGTTCTTCATACCCAAACCCGGGAGGGAGGGTTGCACTGCTGCAAAAGATTTCCGAACAATCAGCCTAACCTCTTCTATCCTGAAGACGTTGGAGAAGCTGGTCGAGAGATACATTAGAGATGAGATATTCTTGACCTCCCCACTGCATATAGGGAGCATGCTTTTCAGGCAGGCTGCTAGGTAGCAACTGCGCTTCATGCTGTTGTGGCAAAATTGGAACAGCAGTTGAAACAAAAGAGGTATGCTGTGGGCACTTCTTTGGATAAACAGGGTGCTTTCAGCAATACTTCTCCAGAAGTCATCTGGCGAGAGGCTCCGAGATGTGGCGTGCCGCACCAGCTTGTATGCTGGATTGGAAGCATGCTACGCCGGAGAAGACTTGAAACCAGATGGAGTGAGGACCTAGTAAGGGAAATAGCTCCACGGCGATGCCCACAGGTGATTTTTCTGTCGCTCCTCCTGTAGTACATAGTGGTGCACGGCCTCCTTCGAAGGCTAAATAAAGAGGGGTACTATACTCAGGGATATGCGGATGACTTTGTCCTCCTAGTCAGAGGGGCTCATCTGGAAACTCTGATGAGTCTTATGAGGTCGGCGCTGCGCATTGTAGAGCTCTGTTGCGATAGCTCAGGGCTCCCGGTAAATACGGAAAAGACCAACCTGGCCATTTTCACGAAAAAGTATATACCAAAACCTGGAGACCCAATGCAGGAAGTTTGTCATGACTTTTGGGATGTGCAGGAGAGTCTTTGGGTTGACGTGGGGTATAATGCATAAAATGCTTGCATGACTCTACTCTGCTGTCCTAAAAACCAGCTCCTATATGCGGCCGTGGTCTGCTGACCATGGGCGATACGTGAAACATTGCAGGATGCGGCAGGGATGAGGAAACGTCCCTGCATGTATTATTTTAGTGTCCGACATACTAGGCTTCATCAAGAGGTCTGGGGTTGAATGCTGAGAGCGAATAAGTAAGTTGTGGCACAATAGGCTTTATAGCTTTAGCGCCAGGGGAGCTCTACATGGACTTCTCGCTCGTTTTAAAACTAACTAACTAACTAACTAAATGCATGCATTTTGGAGCATCGACTATTGGATCATTCAAGCGCGCAGTCAACGATAGTCTCAATCTTTTTTCTATCGATAAAAACTTGCTCGTTCATGTACTACCTCATGTCGTCAGAATAACGACGTGAAGCCTCACGGAAGGAGCGCGGATCAGAGAGATAAATCACGTGTTTGATGGTCATCGTTCGTTTTAATTGGCGGTGTCACGCGTAAGTAAAAACTATGTGGTGAAAACCCTCTTGATATTCAGATAGAAATTCACTCTCGAATTTCAGCACTGGTTAAGATTCAGTGGGTTCGTTTGAAGTTGGTACAGGTTTTAATTATATACCATGTTGATCCTTGGTAACTAAGTAAATATAGTCGGCCGCATGGTCGTGTATTGCCAATTCAGCATTTAATTTTGGACTAACGTGAAAAATAGCAGGTCACAATTATTCGTGAATCCAAGATGAGAGCATCTGACGAAATTGTCTTGCGTTAACGTGAAGATTTCAGATAGAAATTCGCCGTTATTAATAAATTTGAAAATTGCAGTAAGCTGTGTACGCTAGGGGAAGCGGAAGTGTTTGCTTCAGCTGCCCGATCTCGCCAGTTTTCCTGACGATAATTTTTGTACGGATAGCGATATATAGGACCCTGTCGATCAAATTATTTCTGCGTGCAGTAATTAAAGGGATTTGTGAAGCGGAAGAGCCTGATGTACAATTTTTGTTCCTTACGCGGCCCATGTTCCTCTAATTTATCTGCATTGACCTGCAAAACATTGGGTTAGTAGGTGTCTGAATTTTGTTTGCAATTAGGTCTTTTTGAGGAAGGTCCAAAAAATGCGCTCTGCTTAATCGATCCGATTATCGAAAATTGGGGAATGTCGTGGAGTAAAAATAGGCTGCAGGGGTGCAAGATTCTGAAAACTCAAAGAATTCTTTGAAACTGTAGCGTTTTGTGTGCATAGCGATTTCTGAAAGGTGGCCGTGTTTTGCGCAGCCGCATATTTTGGAGGATCCGAGGCATTTTCAGGCACTGAGAAGCTCTGCGGAATCGCAGTGCCTTGCTGTGGAACCATTACTCTGTACGTTCGAGAAATAGTACCCGTAGTTTGTAGGGGCTTTGAATTCTCGTTGCGTTGAATGTTTCTTTCGTATTTTTTGATGGGCGCCACCGGATTTTCTTGGCTGAACCCGTTGAAAGGGTCTGATTATGGACAGTGATAGTGTTGAAACGTAAATGTAAACCATTAAATCCCTTGTAGGGGAGTTGGGGTGAATGATAATAACAACGCGAGTTGCTGTCGGTTGTATTAAACGTTCCTGGTGGTATGTCAAAGATTTTTTTGACCATATTATTCAGCTGGGGCCAATATCATTTTTTTTTTGGCAAAATAATAATCAAACTCTAAACAGAAACATATATTTTTTACAAAGTGACCACAAGCGTACTTCACAATGAAAAATTAGTGAAGGACATTTGTTGACCTCTGAAAATTAATGCTTTTACAAATAGGCAAGTCGTCAATACAACGTTTTACTTACTATTTAATAAAACTAGCCTAATTTGAGTAGAACTGTTTCTTAAGACAGTAATTAGCTATTGATCACTTTGTAAAAAAATATATGTTTATGATCAGAGTTCGATTATTATTTTGCGAGTAAAAATGATAGAGGTACTATCTAAAAAATATGGCCAAACAAATTTGTTGAAAATAAAATTGGGCTTTTGCCCTTTTATCGCTCACCCGATTCATATGAAAATATTCCCTAAAATCGATCGGAATATCCCCACAATATATAATTTTTTTCGTTAGAATCGGATTAACCATTTTCAAGGACAATTGATGTTTTAATTTTTGTATTTTCGTCTATAGCCTCTAAAAAAATAATTTCTCAGAGTTGATACTTTGCTTTAATTTTAAATTTGTGAGCTAATAGTTGAATTTTCAATCAGGTGGATTAGTTTTTCACAGAATGAAACGATTTTTTATCAAAATACATGAATTACCAACCAAAAAATGTTGAACAGAATTGGTGAACAAATTTTGAATAAAATAATTAAATTTTGTCACAGTATCTTCCATCTGCGTGCGAGGGTGGAAAATTGTAGACAAGCGCATTGCGTAATTTTGGGTGACGCATTATTTCTTCATTCATTTATTGTTATTTTATAAATTTCTGATTATAACATCTAATAGCAACACTGATATTACTATGTACTTCTAGCGTAATTAGTTGCGTTACAAGTAATACTGTTACAATTATCAACGAAGTAGCATACATTTGATTATCAAATAATAATATAATAATATCGGGACAGAAAATCCTGATACGTGGGAAAAGGTAGCTTCATCTCAGTGAAAAAAACTGGCACTGAGTCCCCATTTAGCAAGGCTGATTCGAAATCTTTCTACCTGTTCAACAACGTTTCTCGTATCTCGGTGAAAAATTGGTTGTTGCTAGATCAATACATATGGAGAAAATCACTGTATTCAATGTGACCACAATTTTTAATGTTTTTTAATTTTCAAATTTGGGCTCCATTTACAAATAGAAAAGTAATCCACTTGAATTTTTTAAATTTTTTGTGGACATTCTGGCGACTTTAGAAACAGCTGAAACTTGACCTTCCAAATCAAGGCATTGAAAACAGTGATTTTCTCCAGACGTGTTGATCTAACAGCCACAACAAATTTTTCACCGAGATACGAGAAACGTCGTTGAAGAGGCAGAAATATTTCGAACCAGCCTTGCTAAATGCGAACTCAGTTCGATTTTTTTCACTGATATAAAGCTACTTTTTCCCAAGTGTCAGGACTTTCGGTCCCGATATTAGATACTAAAGTGAGCCCCAGATTGTGCCTTCAAACAGCTGTTGACATCAAAATATCTTGCATAAGAAACGGTCCTAAATACGTATCATAGAACCGTGCATACTATTTTTTATAAACTGTCATTACCCCTTCTTCCACACCAAAAGACTTCACATAATTTATGCACGGTTCCCAATCCGTTTATTAAATCATCATGTTTTCCAACCAACATGCCAAATTGCTACCAAATTAATTTTGATACATCTTTATTGTATTTTTACAGCACAGACTGCAGAAGCATATGGCAGCTTTGGAGATCATGAACGCCGTAAGTGTATTCCTCACATTATTATTTGTATTATTGTCTGTGATCATCCGTGAAGAAAGGTACTATGGGAAAAATCTATGTTTAGATTTTTACACCCTTCGATACTTTCTTATTTGCTCCTTCATAATGAAGAATATTATTCCTCTATATGAACAATTGGAATGGTTACTCAACTGCAAAATGAGGTCCTCTTACTGAGTTCCTATGTTCAAACGCCTCTACGCGAAGCCAGTTATTCATATTCATTGGTTTATTTGATTCTCCGTCATTTCTACGCGGATGGTTCTGTTTAACTTTTCAAGGTTGGTTTTAGACCATTTGATGAGCACAAACGTGTACGTGAGGACATGTATGGCTTAAGAGTTGATTGTCCTGCTTTTTTTGCCGGGATAAGAGAACTCTTCAGAATCAATATAAATCTTGTAGTGAAGGCAGTCGTTAGGCTTTTTTTAACCATCGTATGCTGCATCCACTTAGGTTCGAGAATAAACATATATTATTATGACTTGCCCTCAGCCATTGGCTCGATGTCATTCTCAAACTCCTCCTTAAGCTCTGCGGTCCCTAATTCTCCTCTGGTTAAAATCACTATTCTACATTTATTAAGTCCAAACTCAATGTGGATATAACTGGAGTTGAGACTCAGCCACTTCTACCTTATTTTTGAACACATAGGACGTGTTGTTGAGTGTCCAACATTTCCAACTGTCAATCGTGACTTCACCTTTGCTACCACGAGAGCCTCGACAGCAACCTTTTTCTTTTCCGGAGAGGTATTTATAGTATTTATAGAGTACAGTATTTATAGACGAAGTCAGAAATGATAGTTGTGAGACAATGAAGAGGATCGAGAGCAGGTCATTGGTCGGTAGTCACAAGGACTGGCAGCGTCCACCGTTTTGTGTATCATATACTTTGCACCCTCCACCATAAAATAATGCAAGTGACATGGGTGCTTTAAGATGTTTTGAAGGGTCCTAGCAAAGGCGGGGTGCAAAACCTCTAGGTATTTGTACCAGAAGCTGTGTACCACATCCACGCCCGGCGCTTTTAGTTCTTAGCCCTCTTTAGGATACGTGTTACATCGGAGGCTGAAATGGATAGATTATCTATTCATTCCGGGCAACCGTGTAAATCTTTCCTTTTTTGGACGGAGCCATGTCGTGTTTAGTTGACTGGTCCTATGATTACCCCAGATGCTCGACCAACATCTGGCCAATTACTCGGCCCTAGGTGATTCACAAGAATTTCGCGTATTGTTTTTTCCGTCTGCAAGTCCGCGATAGAAACGTTTTTCGTCCGCCAAAAAAGTTCTACTGTTATTCCTTCTCGCGATTGCCCTCCTAAAACGTAGCAGTCGCTCTGACAAGATCATCTTTTAATCTCTCTTTTAATCATAAAAATGACCCTGATAACGTTGACACATGGTGCTGGAAAGTATTCAAATTTGGTCATCGATAATTTTCCTTGAAATATATGCACTTTAAAAAAATTTTGGGAATCGATGATTCCAATATAGCGACCATTTAAATGTGACATAATGAGTGCTTTGACACCGTGTGGATTCTTCGTTGGGAGTGCTTTTTTTCAAAAAATACTTGAAACAAAAGTTTTTCATTTCAACGAATTATATCGATAATTGGCCTCAAATCTCGGGCCCAAAGCATTTTGGGCCTTATGAGTCCCAAAACATGTTAAATAGTAGAGAAAATCTTATTTTTTATTTCAGATTCGGAATCTACGGAAAATTTCATGTAAGGATACATGAACTCATAATTCAATTTTTCGGCCTTACGTATACTATTGCATACATATGTATATTTGTAGGCCTCTTGGGGTCAAGACTATGTTGAATAATGGAAATGTCTCATTTCCCATTCGAAATTCAGAATCTACGGGAACTTTCACGATAGAATATCCATTTTTCAATTCGAAAATTTGTGCTTTATGTACACTTTTGCGGCTACTCGAAACTTTTTGTAATCTTAGTGGACTCAAATAATCATCAATGCTGCAAAAATTCATAGATTCATAATCTACGTGAGATTTCCTGTAAAAATAGAAATGAAATCATGAATCTCATCATAAAACACTAGAATCACTCAGGTTCATGTTGAATACAATTCATAATTCACATTTTTGGGCCCATTCAATCAATTATGCAGTTGGAGCGCCCTTTGCCGTTGATAGAAGCAACAAAAAAAAGAGGTTTTCGAAGAGCGCACACCTCCACGTGTTGAAAACCGGGCAACGTTGCTTCTATCATCGGCAAAGGGTGCTCCAACTGCATAATTCATTGAATGGGCCCAAAAATGTGAATTATGAATTGTATCCAACATGAACCTGAGTGATTCTAGTGTTTTATGATGAGATTCATGATTTCAATCCGAATGCCAGCAGTGGATCGGCATTGTCGGTACTGTCCGAAAAGTAGATAAGACCCAATTTAGAATTCGGGAAATATCTATTTTTACAGGGAATCTCACGTAGATTATGAATCTATGAATTTTTGCATCATTAAAGATTATTTGAGTCCCATAAGACTACAAAAATTGTCGAGTAGCCGCGAAAGTGTACATAAGGCCCAAATTTTCGAATTGAAAAATAGGTATTCTATCGTGAAATTTTCCGTAGATTCTGAATTTCGAATGGAAAATGAGATATTTCCATTATTCAACATAGTCTTGACCCCAAGAGGCCTAAAAATATACATAAGTATGCAATAGTGTACGCAAGGCCGAAAAGTTGAATTTTGAGTTCACGTATTCTTACATGAAATTTTCCGTAGATTCCGAATCTGAAATAAAAAATAAGATTTTTTCTACTATTTAACATGTTTTGGGACTCAAAAGGCCCAAAATGCTTTGGGCCCGAAATTTGAGGCCAATTTTCGAAATAACTCGTTCAAATAAAAAACTTTTCTTTAAAGTATTTTTTGAAAAAAGCACTCCCAACGAAGAATCCACACGGTGTCAGAAACACTCATTATGTCACATTTAAATGGTCGCCATATTGGAATCATCCATTTCCAAAATTTTTTTCAAGTGCATATATTCCAAGGAAAATTATCGATGACCAAATTTGAATACTTTCCAGCACCATGTGACAACGTTATCAGGGCCATTTTTATGATTGAAGGAAAAAAAATCTGGAAAAAATTGACTTTTTTTCAAAAAATGGCAAAAAAAGGGCATAAGGAATAATTTTTCGTCAATTCCGTCACCAGATTCGGAAAGGGCGATCCCGAAAGCATCAGAATATGTATTTCATTTTTTTTTTTCTCGTGCGTTTCCATCAAAAGTTATACAGTCGAAATCGGTGAAAAATGTTGGTCACTTTGGGCATTAATGGGTTAAGATAGCCAATCACTTCGACGAGTTTCGTAGATGTTCTTGAACTGATGTTTTGTGGGCGAAGGTTCTCCACCATGTGATAAGTCAGTCTCTGCGATCGGTTGCCCTTTCTAAAAGAGTACAATCGTCCCAGGTTTGGTCTTATTTTACTAATCTCGCCTTGAAGTAAAAACTTCAACGGAGGGTCTGACATCTTTCTTGGGGCGTAGTTGTTAGTAGCCTGGCCTCTGAGTTGTATGCTCATCATCCAGCACATGCGACCTCAGACTGTCGCCGGCCCCCGATCGTACATAGCATATCCTGTGTTGGATATATGAACCTCCTCTTCCACCGCATCTGCGTAATGCGCTACAGGTGCTGCTAGTTTTTGTTGCACCTGTTTTTCGATGTTACATATTTCGACCTCTGATATACGGTGGCGCCCCTTGACGACTGAAAAATATTTTTTAAGTTAAAGATTAAACTCATGTCGAAAAGTAGTTTTTTTTTTGGTTAAATGCAACTGTTTCTTATTATGATTCTTATGATCAGTTGAAGATTCATCTATTCCGGTAAAAGGTTAATCATTTTATTGAAAAATTAATAACTTTGGCTGAAAATTTGTTTGTCTTTTTTGCAGGAAATTTTTTTATTGAAAATTAATTTTTGTAACTGAAAATGAAACTATTTATTTGAAAGTTTCCCTTTTTTAGATGAAAATTCATCTCTTTTCTTGAAAAACGGTATTTTTAGGTAGAAAATTATTCTTTATGTTTCAAAATTAACCTTCCTGTTTGAAACTTTATATTTGTGGTTCAAAATTTAATTATTCCAGTTAATTATTCAACATTTTAGTTGAAATTTCATCTTTTAGATTGAAGATAAAAACTACTTGGTTGAAAGTTATTCTTTTGTTAAAAATGCATCCTTTTGGATCAGAATTCGTCTATTTCAGTTAAGGATTCATCATTTTAGGTGAAAATTTGTTGTTTTTTTTCTGAAAAATTAATCTATTAACTTAAAATTTAACTATTCCATTTATGGTTGAAAACTTATATTTTGTAGTTCAAAATTCAACTATTTGGTTGAGAATTCATGTATTTTGTTGAAAAATCGTATTTTTAGGTAGAAATTTAATCTTTTTGGTTCGAAATTCAACAAGTATCTTGTTTGAAATGAAATATTCTTACCATGACCTTTAGGAATTTGAAGCGGTTCAAATTAAATTTGATACAGGGCCCACATTAATTTGACCTAAATTACCAAAATTTTGTGAAATTATGAAAATTTCTGAACTGTTCAAAATTTCTAAAATTATCACAATTTCTAAAATTATAAAAGCACCTCAAATTTCCAAAATATATCAAATTTCCAAAATGTATCAAACATCCCGAACTTCAAAAAATTATTAAGATTTGTCAAGTTATCAATCTTTCTAAGCTGTTCAAAATTTCAAAAAGTATCGAAATTTCTAAAATGATAAAAACGTCTGAAATTTTCAAAATTTATAAAATTACCGACGTATCGAAAATGTATCAAATATCTCAAAATTTGAAAAATTACCAAAATTTGTAAAATTATCAAAATTTGTAAAATTATCAAAATTTTTTAAATAATCAAATTTATAAAATTATCAAAATTTGTAAAATCATCAAAATTTGACAAATTACCAAAATATCAAAAATGATTAAAATTCGTAAAATTATGAAAATTTCTAAACTGTTCAAAATTATTAAAATTATGACAATTTCTAAAATTATAAAAATGTCTCAAATTTTCAAAATTTATAAAATTACAAAAATGACCACAATGTATAAAACATCTAAAAATTTCAAAATTTCAAAAATTATTAAGATTTGTAAAATTATAAAAATTCCTAAGGTGTTCAAAATTTCAAAAATTCACCAAATTTCTAAAATTATAAAAACTTCTCAAATTTTAAAAACCTATGAAATTACGAAAATTTCCAAAATGTCTTAAGTAAATAAAATGTTCAAAATTTCAAAAATTATCAAAATTGGTAAAATTAGGAAACTTTCTAAACTGTTCAAAATTTCTAAAATTATCAAAAATTCAAAAATTATTAAAATTTGTAAAATTACGAAAATTTCCACAATGCATAAAGCATATCAAAATTTCAAAAATCATTAAGAATCGTAAAATTATCAAAATTTAACAAAATTTCTAAAATTATAAAAACTTCGAAAGTTTTCAAAATTTCTAAAATTATTACAAATTCTAAAATTATAAAAACGTCTCAAATTTTCTAAATTTATGAAATTACCAACATTTCCACAATGTATAAATTATCTAAAAATTTCAAGAATTAGTAAGATATGTAAAATTATGAAAATTTCTAATGTGTATCCTAACATTTTTTTCGTATCTGTTATTGTTACCAAGAAAAAGTAGAAAATTCGATTGTAACAAAAAAAAATGTACCGGGCAAAAAAAATTTTATTTAGTCAAAAAATATAAAGTTGGGAAACATATGTATCGCCTAATCTGATTTTAAATGGATTGGGTCAACAGCATTTGGATTTTCTTATTGAGTTCTATTAATTCAGTTCGGACTGAGGCGAAAAAATAAACGAAAAAATAGGGGAAAAGGGGAAAGTTTCTCAAAAACAGGAGAAAAGAGATCGATTCTTAAAAAAGGGGAATAGGGGAAATAGTGTGAATTGTGAAATATCAAAGTTACCAAAGCTCGAATTTACCTAGAAATCTTAAGAACAGGTTTTCATCCTCTTGAAACCTTTCAAAGGGACGACTGAAAAATCCCGAAAAATGAAATTCTAAATACTGTGAAATTCCCGAACACAGAATTGCCGAATTATGAAATTCCCGAATCTGAAAAATTTAAAAAAATTGCTGGTAATAAGTGTTATTCATATATTAAGAATACATTAATCAAATGTTTTTATCAAAGCATCGTATTTTCAATAAAAAAAGAATTATAAAGAAATTTTGAGATAGATCAGTTTTGAAAACAAATTTCGTTGCTAAAAAGATTGCATTTTTAATAAATAAATAATACTTATTAAAAAATCAGTATTTCTAATTGTTTGAGTTCGGAAATTTTCTGATTCTGATATTTTATAATTCGTCAATTTTTTGTAGGGAATTTTCAAATTCGGCAGTTGCAAAATGACTGAATTTAAAAAAAAATTGTAATTCTGAAAGATAAAAAAATGTTGTTTTAAAATCTTCAAGATTATTTTTCAAAATTTTAAGAAATCATTTCAAATATTTTTCACTTTTTCCTAAAAATTTGTTTCAAAATGACAAATCAATAAACTTATTATTTGGTAATTTCAGCTTACGGAAAAGAAGTAGCAGACCTCCGTTACTAATAATATATAAATAAGAAGCAGACAACCTCGGAAGTAAATGTCAAATCAAATAATCTCACGTTTTGAAAATAAAGTAATAGAGCTATTCCTTAACACTCTAATTTTTGTAAATACTTCAGGCATAGATCAATAAGGAAATTTTTTGAATCCGACCTCAAACTGAGCTTGGTATTTTTCAGTAAAGTCACTTTGGCAATTTACTGACCTATTTTACAGTAACTAATTCCTTTAAAAAAGCTTTTTATCTTCTCTTTTGGTGAACTTATCCTCTTTGCAATTCTTATTTTCATTTTAGATAATAATATAATGAATAATCAAATATATTGAAATAAATATTCCCAGCAATTTAATGTTTAGTATTCTCTAGAGGAACGATATTTATTTCTCTTAGATTGTAACTCAATGCGAAAGTTTAAAGACAAAGTTTGTTTTTGACCAATTCGAAGTAACCCTAGTAGAAAGATTTTATGAATTCAAAAAAAAAATAAAATGAATAAAAATAAAATGCGTGTAAACAAATTTTTGAAGTTCAAAAATATAATAACATTAAAAATAATAAAACATTTTGAGTTATGTTGAAAACTGTAAGAGATAAGCCAAAACTGACAACATTTGCTGGGTTTCCCAAAAGTGGATTTACCTCGGCTACCCCGACCTAAAGCAGTAAATACATTTTAGAAATTAAAAAAAAAAATCAAAATTGTGAATTATCTCGAAAACGGGCAGAGAAACGTGAACTCAGTAAATTTTAAGGCTTTTGTAAAGGCACTCCTTTCTGACTAACTAGAACTAACCCAGTAAAAAGGTTTTTTAAGTTCCAAACAAAATAAAATGAAAATTTCTAGTTATCTTGAAAACGGTGAGAGATGTGCGAAAAATGACAACATTTTTAGGTGTTTCTAAAGTGGTTGTTCCTCGTCCACCTCGAACTTAACCAGTAAACAAACGTTCGAAAGTCGAAAATAAATTCGATTTTTCGTCTGGTTTTCCAAAACTATATAATGATTTGACGAAAACAGGGTTATTAATTAAAAGTGTGTCAGGAGGGACATCAACAAACAGGGGACCGACAATATATAGTAGGCTAAACACGTTTCAGGTTAAATACAATTAAAGAAAATTTTAGAAATTCAACCAGGGAAGGGGTCCAAAACAAAAGGGGGAATAACACGGTACATAAATTATAACAGAACAAGAATATAACAATATAAATCACAAATTACAATATTGACAAATTATAACATTCAGTCAAGGAAAGTTTCATAATTTTGTTTGACCAAATTAAACACTAAAACTCAAAAAACTAAGGAAAGGGTCCACACAAAATCTACTAAAAAGCTTTCTTTCTGAACTAAATAAAACAACGAACTATACATTTCAATATAATCAGTGAACACACTATGACAGCCTATAAAGTCCGAACTAACTATCGATAAGTCACTTAAGAAAAAGATGCCTTAGCAAAACTCAAAATAAAGTTGGACGGAAAACTGGGATGTTGCTCCGCAAGCTGATTGACGAAAGATTAAGGTTTTTCCCAGCATTGTTTTATTCTTTGAAAACCGACTTGATTATGATTGGCTGAAATTTCCTCCAATAGATGTTAAATTATTGTCCAAGACATCGTCTCCGAATGATCTGTACAACCAAGCCGGCTACTAGGACTTTACAGAACCATCTAATTAAAGTCCCTAGTAGCGAGAACGCTGACATTCTTAATAATAAAAAGCTAAATTAACTAAACCCAAGTATTGGAAAACCGTACAGCTTGCTGATTCTGATCAGTAAAGTTGAATCTTTAAATTGAAAATCTATGAAATGAAATTTTAATAAATTATTGAATTACTGATAATTAATTGCTTGTGATTTGCAATAAAATTGCAACGTCACATGTGCAATGGGGCAAATGGAACGAAATTGCCTTCAGACTCAGACATCTCTAAGACGGCCCAGTGTGAATACAACAAAAATTTAAGAAACTATATGCAGGAAGAGTGGAGCGGCTTCTGCGAGGAATCGGAAAACATTCTGGAAACAGCAAGGCTCCACAAGATCCTAACGAACAATCCGGAAACTCGCCTTGGGCTCATAAAGCTCGATAATTGTAAGTTTGCCGAACACGAAGAAGCAACGCTGAATCAACTGATGGAATTTCACTTCCCGGGTTTTCCATAAACCCGGACCGGCCAAGAGGAGGAAGGCTGAGACCAAAAGATGGAGAGGGCCGACTGGAATTTTACCTCTAAGGTCACTGATTACAAAAAGGTGGAATGGGTCGTAGGGTCCTTCTGTCCTTTTAAATCACCAGGGGCGGATGGCATTTATCCAGCGCTTTTGCAAGAAGTTATGGATTTAGTTGTCCCTCCTCTGATGAAATTATTTAGCGCAAGTATAGCCCTTAAACACGTGCCATCGGCATAGAAGGATGGCAGAGTGTTCTTGATACCAAACCCGGGAGGGAGGGTTACACTGCTGCAAAGGATTTCCGACCAATCAGCCTAACGTCTTCTATCCTGAAGACGCTGGAGAAGCTGGAGAAGCTGGCCGAGAGATACATTAGAGATGAGATGTTATTGGCCTCCCCACTGCATATAGAGGGCATGCTTTTCAGGCAGGCTGCTAGGTAGAAACTGCGCTTCATGCTGTTGTGGCAAAATTGGAGCAGCAGTTGAAACAAAAGGAGTATGCTGTGGGCACTTTTTTGGATAAACAGGGTGCTTTCAGCAATAATCCTCCAGAAGTTATCTGTCGAGAGGCTCTGTGATCTGGCGTGCCGCACCAGCTTGTATGCTGGATAGGAAGCATGCTACGCCGGAGAACACTCGAAACCAGATGGGTTGATGACCTAGTAAGGGAAATAGCTCCACAGGGATGCCCACAGGTGGTTTTTCTGTCTCTCTTCCTGTAGTACATTGTGGTGCACGGCCTCCTTCGAAGGCTAAATAAAGAGGGGTACTATACTCAGGGACATGCGGATGACTTTGTCCTCCTAGTCAGAGGGGCTCATCTGGAAACTCTGATGAGTCTTATGACGTCGGCGCTGCGCATTGTAGAGCTCTGTTGCGATAGCTCAGGGCTCTCGCTAAATCCGGAAAAGACCAACCTGGTCATTTTCACGAAAAAGTATATACAAAAACCTGGAGACCCAATGCAGGAAGTTTGTCATGACTTTTTGGATGTGCAGGAGAGTCTTTGGGTTGACATGGGGTCTAAGGCATAAATCGCTTGCATGACTCTACTCTGCTGTCCTGAAACCCAGCTCCTATATGCGGCTGTGGTCTGCTGGCCACGGGCGATACGTAAAACATTGCAGGATGCGGCAGGGATAACGAAACATCCCTGCATGTATTATTTTAGTTTCCGACATAGTAGGCTTCATCAAGAGGCCTGGGGATGAATGCTGAGAGCGAATAAGTAACTTGTGGCACAATAGGTTTTATAGCTTTAGTGCCAGCGGAGCTCTACATGGACTTCTCGCTCGTTTTAAAACTAACTAACTAAATGCATGTATTTTGGAGCATCGACTATTGGATCATTCAAGCACGCAGTCAACGATAGTCTCAATTTTTTTTCTACCGATGAAAACTTGCTCGTTCATGTACTACCTCATGTCGTCTGCATAACGACGTGGAGCCTCACGGAAGGAGCGGGGATCAGAGAGATAAATCACGTGTTTGATGGTCATCGTTTGTTTTTATTGGCGGTGATCCGCGTAAGTGAAAACTATGTGGTGAAAACCCTCTTGATATTCAGATAGAAATTGACTCTCGAATTTCAGCACTGGTTAAGATTCAGTGGGTTCGTTTCAAGTTGGTACAGGTTCCAATTATATACCCGTTGAAAAGGTCTGATTATGGACGCGGTATTCCGCACCCGCGAATGTGATCAAATTTGTTTTTGCGATTCCGTACGATCTGAGTGCTCGTCGAAAGGGACCGGAAATCCCGTAATGACGGGGAAAAGTTACTGAGGGGCTGGCAGGTAGGTATTGGGCGGAAATGATAGTGTTGAAACGTAAATGTAAATCATTAAATCCCTTGTAGGGGAGTTGGGGCGAATGATAATTACAACGCGAGTTCCTGTCATTTGTATTAAACGCCCACTTAGACCTCGTGGTCTAGACTCTGATCAGAAACATACATTTTTTACAAAGTGACCAAAAGGGTACTTCACAGTGAAAAATGAGTGAAGGACATTTGTTGGCCTCTGAAATTAATGCTTTTACAAATAAGCAAGTCGCCAATACAACGTTTTACTTACTATTTAATCAAATTAGCCTAATTTGAGTAGAACTGTTTCCTAGGACAGTAATTAGCTATTGATCACTTTGTAAAAAAATATATGTTAATGATCAGAGTTCGATTATTATTTTGCGAGTAAAAATGATAGAGGTCCTATCTAAACAATATGGTAAAACAAATTTGTGGAAAATAAAATTTTTTTTTTTTTTTTGCCCTTTTAACGTTCACCCGATTCATATGAAAAATTTCCCTAAATCGATCGGAATATCCCCACAATATGTATTTTTTTTCGTTAGAATCGGATTAACCATTTTCCAGGAAAATTGATGTTTTACTTTTTGTATTTTCATCTACAGCCTCTGAAAAATTAATTTCTCAGAGTTGATACTTTGCTTTAATTTTAAATTTGTGATCTAAGAGTTGAATTTTCAATCAGGTGGAATTATTTTTTACAGAATGAAACGATTTTTTATCAAAATACATGAATTACCAACCAAAAAATGTTGAACAGAATAGGTGAACAAATTTTGAATAAAATAATTAA
>CAKNWW010000100.1:0-16347 GCA_932074435.1 Andricus kollari
CAGATTCTCTTATGCGACTCGTACATCAACATGAAGCCAACAATGTTGCGGCGTTTCTATACCGTGCCGCGAATAGGGCCGCAGAAGAGCTTGGCCTCCCATTAGATTCCAGCGACACTACACATGGCCTAGCATCACTAACACCTTCGGTGCTCAAAAGTCGTGTACAGGAAGCAGAACATACGCTTCTACTAAGAGAACATGTTGACAAGCCCCTTCATGGTAAATTCTACGACATCATAAGTAGAGAAGAGCTCTCGATGGGTCTTTCCAACATGTTTCTCAAGTCTGCTGGATTGAGATCGGAGACTGAGGGATTTCTTTTTGCCTGTCAAGGCGGCGTTATAGACACCTTAGTTTACCGCGAACGCTTAATGAATATACCTGTAGGCGATACTAACTGCCGAGCGTGCAAGCAAGAGCCAGAAACACTTGGGCATGTTCTCAGTGGATGGTCAAAGTATGCATGTTACGGGTACATCGAAAGACACAATGCGGCTCTAAAAGTGTTATATTACCATCTTAGGCACTTCTATGATGTTGATCTCTTGCCCGTCTTGCCATACGCCCAGGGGGAACTCGAGTCCGTTGTGGAGAATGATCAGTGTCAGATCTACTGGAATTTCTCATTCTCGACCACTCAACGTATCAGTGCTACGAAGCCGGATATTGTCCTCCAAGATCTGAAGACCAAGATCATTTACGTGATTGAATTCTCGGCACCAGCCGAAGGTAATATCACGGCAAAGGAGGAAGAAAAACGGGTGAAATATCAAGCACGTCTTTTCGAGCTTAGCAGGCTGCACCAAGGCTACAAAGTCCATCTTGTAGTTCTCATAATCGGCTGTCTTGGAGGTATGAAAGCTTCATTTCTTAGCCAACGCAACAAGATTCCGGCTTGCCAGCGTTAGGCTCATTCCATCGCAAACCGGATGCAAAAGGCTGTTCTTCTGGGATCACTTCATCTGGTCCGTCAACACTGTTCCTTATAACATTCTACAAAGCTTGGTAGCTCTAAAAAAGTATCCAGAGGTGAAACCTTTATCTCCAACTGTCCCGTCTGCCGCGTAAGGTCATCCACGGCTAGAGACCTGAATCCAAGGAACAGTGTTGCACGATGTTATCTCGCGTAAATTTCCCGCTCTTGCTTACCTTCTAGGACAGAAGGAGCAGAAGTGGATGACGTAAACGTTTCAGTTGCGTCGGGATTGGTTGCTTTAAGGAACCATGATCGTAGCTTCCGGAGCCTACAACTTCTCACAATAATAATTATACCACATTTATAATGTTGAGTTTCCGTGCTATTCTGAGACTCGTACTTTGTCTCTGCGGCGCGGCGGCCATGTTCTCTCGCCGGTCATGATGACAACGAGACTTAAGTAGTAACAGTAATATCGGTTGGTGGTAACAAAAATCAAACTCCGTTCTTAGACTGTTGTCAATAAAATCCAAATATTCAAAATTTGTTTGGTCTTTACAGTCTTAAAAAAAGCACATTTTAATTATAGTGTCAACATTTTAATAGGATCAACGTTTCGGCTCGGCTTTGAGCCATTCTCAAGATCTAAACTAAATAATTATATAAAATTTAATAAAATGACAAAAGTTAGGTAAAGAAAGACGAAACAATGAAATGAATAAATATATGGTTTGGTAACAACTGAAAACATTACCTGAAGTCGAGAAAATTTTAGGAACAACAATAATAATTGAAGATCCACACATGTGCACTAAACTTTCACAATAAGTCGAAGGCAACAGTTAACGACGATGGCATGAACATACATTGAACGACCAGACTGCTGTTGGCAATAAGCCAACCTAAAAATTCACTTTAGAATTATAACGATGGTAACATCAAAACAAACCCAAACGAGGCAATCGCACCAAATTTCAAATATCTTGAAAGTAGGAGGGCTTTAAATGATTAAGGAACATGATCGAAATTATTCTAATATACTTTGATAATTTTTATCAATGTCTTACCTTTCAATCTGTAAATTTATCGATTTTTTGTGGAATTTATTAATAAAAATGGACTTTTTATCTCCTGCCGGTTTCACCAATATAAAACTTACTGCAGCCCTTAGAAATCATACATGTCTGTATTGACATATGAATTAATCTATTTTTTCTTTTTACTGCTACTATTAAAGATTTCAAACATTCTTTCTTCAATAATTTTATTATTTAATTGAAGCTTTATGCATATATCTATCAAACCTTTAATCAGACCAACTTTGTTATGAAAGGCATGGTGCGAATTAAAATTTAAGTATCTACCTGACCAAGAGTTCCTTTTAAACCAATTAGTTTCTAAATTGCCATCCGATGTTTTTTAATCGTGATATCTAAATAATTTATTGAGTTAATGAGTGAATTGGATTTGGAACCGTAAGGTTGATCCTATTAAAATGTTGACACCATAACCAAAATGTGTTATTTTTTTATAAGACTGTAAAGACCAAAAAATTTGATTATTAGGATTTTATCGACAACAGTCTAAGAACGGAGTTTGGTTTTGGCTACCACCTACCGATATTACTGTTTAAAAAGGTCAGTTGATTTCCGGAGAAATGGTTTATTTGTCCTACATCTTGAGTCAGTGTGGAGCAACTTTTTTGTACAAGTTAATTTCAAAGTTTAAAACTATAAAACTTAATTTTCAAAAGAAATATTTAGGAATGGAAGTTGATAATAATCTTAAAAATATTCACTTTTTAATCGAGTATTCAAAATATTTAAAGAACAGACTTCTTCGAGACATAAAATACAGTTCCTGGAATTTATTTTTTGAATCACAAGATCTGAGTTTGAAAAATTTTTAATTTAAAAAAAGACAGGAATGTATTAAAAGTTTGATTTCCTGATGTAAAAGTTTTAAGCTGAAAATTCATCCATCAAACATTTCAGAATAAATAAATGTTTTAGAAATTTATCGAATGTAAACATCCCAGATGAGGTTGTAGAAGCGGTGGCTTTAGGAAATAACTTTCGATTTCCTTTCACTGTTAATAAATTGCCGGTTAACAACATGATAGCAAGTATTGCAAATTGCATTAGGACTATAGATCAGAGAAAATGAAAATGGAAATTAAAAAAACTGTTACCCAATTAATCTCAAATCATAATAAAATAAATAGTAGGTAGTCCAACATATAACTTATCTAAATATATTAATAATGTTTTAAAACCTGTAACAGGTATTTCTGGGAGGGTAGTAAAAAATATTTGGGATAATAGGAGAGAGTTGGGGATATAGTCAGATCATTTATTTATATCATTGGACCTAATTTCGATGTTTGACTATATTCCGTTAGATCTTGCTTTGGATTGCATAGAGGAGAAATGGAAGTTAACCAAAAATTTAACTATGATAACAAAAAGTGAAATTTTGATAACTACACGGATTGTGTTAAAAATATGATTTTTTCTTTTAACAATAAATATTAGCAACAATTATCGGGATGCCCTATGGGGTCACCTCTGTTTCCGGTTATTTCAAATTTGGTGTTAGAAGACGTAGAAAATAGAGCCTTTTCGTTATTGGATTGTACACCGATTCTTTATAAGCGTTACGTGGACAACATTTTAACTATAATTCCAACTAACAAAGTGTTTGATTTTATCAATATTTTTAATTCTATTAGAGTCCTCAATTCAATTCACTCATGAATTGAAAGAAAATAACTCAATAAATTATTTGGATATCACGATTAAAAAAACATCAGATGGTAATTTAGAAACTAATTGGTTTAAAAAGAACTCTTGGTCAGGTAGATACTTAAATTTTGACTTGCACCATACCTTTCAGACAAAAGTTGGTCTGATTAAAGGTTTGATAGATAGATGCATAACGCTGCAATTAAATAATAAAATTATTGAAGAAAGAATGTTTGAAATCTTTAATAGTAGCAGCAAAAAGAAAAAAAAGATTAATTCATATGTCAATACAAACCATAAAGTTACTCTTCCTTATATTGAAGTTTTATCTGAACGTTTAAAGGGTTCTTTACAAAAATTTAACATAAATGTGTATTTTGAAATTGTTACCGGCCACGCTGGACTTTCATTTGGGCGACCCTTGCGGGAAAAGGAAAAACTACCATCCGTTATGACTCAAGTCTGCAGATAATGAAACGCCCACTATAACCAACATTGATTCATTCAGATGCGAACACACCGCATACGAAAACTAGCGGCCCCTACCCAAATGAGTGGGTGAATTCCCAAAGTTTGGGTGGGTGGAGGTAGTTGGGGGTGAATAATATCATGAAATGCAGATTTTAAGTAAAATAAAACTGTTAACAATATAATATCACAAATAAATGTAAAGAAAACCGGATTCTTACATGCGTTTTGCCCCCAGATTCATCTATGAAATATTCACGTGTACATTAAATGACAATGTACCAGCTCTCTGCATAAACAAGCAGATTATACAAATATGCAAAATATCAGTAATATGTGTCGCCCCATTTCCTCCGAGAAATAACAGATTTATTCGCTGACAGATTCTACCTCTTGAGCTGAAGAGACTGCCAGAATTCAGGTAAATTCTGTTTATAGATCTGCAGTTGCAGTCTCAATTAGGGACACAGTAAACTGATGAATCTTTTTGAGGTTACATATAATTATAAACATGCGGTGTACAAAAATCTTGCATGTTTGCACAACTTAGGGGCTGTCTGCAATAACCGGTTATAGAATTCAAGCTCTCCGTGTTGTTGACACTGAGAGCTTGTAAAAAATGTTTCAAAATTTAATTTTTCAAACATATATTTAAATATGAAATTTAATTGCACATCTTCTTTTCCTCATGAAAAAATTATAGCACTTTTTCTTACATCCATAAACTGCAAATACAAAAAAAAGATTTCTCTAACGGTTTAAATTCATATGTATTACCCTCATAGCACGAAACGTCCCGGGAACGTTCCGCAGGACCCTTTGTAACATTCCAGCGGAACGTTCCAGGAATGTTTTCGGAACGTGCAAAATGTCCACCGCTTGGAAACGTTCCAGTGGCACGTTACAGGAACGTTCCACTGGGACCTGAGGGGAATCTACCGTTATTGTTATTTTTAACGTCAATTATCTAGTAAACCGTAAGAGATAGGTGTACCGCATATACTACTCTATAATATGATCTTCTTGAACGTTCCTTGGCCGTTTTCAAGCGGCGGACATTTTACACGTTCCGGGAACGTTCCGAATGAAAAAAAAACATTTATTTCGAAAATTCAAGAAAATTCTAATTAGACCAATTTCAGATATAACTAAAAATTAATAAACCGCTTTTTACGAGACTGTGATTTATCCATTGATGAATCCATGGTAGGCTTCAAAGGCAGAGTAAATCTCAAAAAATATATACTGACAAAACTCACAAAGTGGAGAATTAAAGTTTGGATACTTGCTGATAAGGCAAATGGCCATGTTTTTGCATCAATAATAATTTATTATGGGAAAAAATTTTTCAAGAATAAGGATCTTTTACCAAGCGAGGAAGTTGTGATAGGATTGGGACGCGAATTATTATTAATCTGCAAAGAGAGGCCTGCTACGTGTATTTTGAAGGTCAGTTACACCAGCCCCGCCCCTCTCTTAATTTTCGGGTTTTTCTTAGCCCACTGAATTGCGCCGCAAATGCGCTCATATGTGCCACCAATGAAATATTTTGCGCCACGAAACTCTAGGAGTTATAGCAAGTGTTACGTGGTGGGGTGAAGGGAAGGGGCTAAGAACAAAAAATTTGCGCCACATTTATAACCGAGTTATCAGCGATGAAAATGAGGCAGGCTGGCGTGATTTTCTAAAATAATAACATTTTTTCAAATTCATCACAGCCAGTTGTCATAATTTCAAATGCGTTCAAATCCCGTAAGAGCTGTCCACGATACGAAGCTTTTCATACTTTGTAAAGTGATGACCACCAAAATAAAAAGTTTTTAATCCGCAGTGATGAAGGGACTGTCTTATGGGGTTTCAAATGCGCTCATATGCGCCATGAAAATGTGCTGAATAACTTGAAAATTGCCCAAGATATGCAGGTCATAATATTTTGCAAATTGATGACCAGCAAAATAAAAAAGTTTTTAATCTGCAGTGATGAAGGGACTGTCCTATGGGGTTTCAAATGCGCTCATATGCGCCAAGCATTTTTTTCAATATCTTGAAATTTGCCCAAGATATGGAGGTCATAATTGCACGTAGCAACTTTGCACATGCCTAACGGTGCACGTCGATGGCCGGTCGGACAACTGTGCACGTCCATCTGTGCATATCCAAGTCCACATGAGTCCATATGTGCACGTGAATATTTCGATGTGCACAGTTGTTCACGTGCCATCTGTGCACGTGCACTGTTGTACCAGTGACTACTGTGCACGTTCAAATTTCGACGAGCACATCGGAATTTAGACGTGCGCAGATGGGCTCCTGTGGACTTGCACGTACAGAGATGTCACTTTCCTAACCGTGCACGTGCACAGGTATCACTTGCCCAACGTTGCACCTGCACAGATATCACTTGCCCAACTTTGCACGTTTATTTTCGAACCCAGGGAATTCAGAGAATTGAAGGAATTAAGAGAATTCAGGGAATTCAGACAATTCAGGAAATTCAGGGAATGCAGACAATTCCGGAAATTCAGACCACGCAGGGAATTCAGGGTGTTCAGGGAACTCAGGAAATTCATGGCATTGAGGGATTTATGGAATTCATAGAATTTCGGAACTTCATATAATTCAGGGAATTCCTGGAATTTGAGGAATTCATAGATTTCAAAGAGTTTTGAGAATTCAGATTATTCAAAAAATTGAAGAAATTCAGAATGTTCAAGAAATTCAGAGAATATGAAAAATTCATACAATTCAAGGGATTTCGGGAATTCTGAGAATTAAAAGAGAGTTCAAGGAATTCTGAGAATTTAAAGAATTCTTCGAATTTAAGTAATTGTGAAAATTTCGGGAACTAAAATATTTCTGTACTTTCTCTGAATTCCGTAAAATCCTTGAAGTCACTGAATTCCTTCAGTTTCCTGAATTTCTTGGATTGCCTGCATTTTTCGAATTCCCTGAATTCCTTGATTTCTCTGAAATACATGAATTCTCTGAATTATGTGAATTCCGTGAATTCTGTGAATTTCTTGAATTCCGTAAGTTTTGTGAATTCCTTGAATTCCCTGAATTCCATAAATTCCGATAATTCTGTCATCACTCCACGGCCTTTTGTTGCAAGGCTGTCGAATGGGCCAGTGTAGTCCACGCCGGTTTGGAAGAAGGCGGCTGACGGAGTCACCCGGGCAGCTGGCAGGGAGGCCATGGCTTGCTTCATGGGCCTGGCATTGGTATAGGCGCAAACAATGCAGTCTCGGACGCGCTTCCTGACCTGTGCTCTTCCGCCAACTATCCAGACGCGTCGGATGGCGTGGAAATACGTCGCGCGGATGCCGGCGTGTAGGCTCCGGAGGTGAGCCCAGTCGATGATAAGCCGAGCAAGGTGGCTGCGTCTATCCAGGATGATCGGGTGCTTCTCATCGGGAGGGAGTGTCGAATTGCCGAGCCTGCCGCTGACTCGCAGGGGCTGGTTTGGTCGAAAAAGGGCGCTACTTCTCTCAGTGCGTGGTCACGGCGGATTGGCTGACCCCGCTGGAATTGTGAGAGTTCGGGTCCGAAGTATATCTTCTGGCTTATTTTGACGCAGATCACGTATTCTTTGTACAGGTTGTCGGCTCTTACGGGGGCGCTGATTGAGGGCGTGCTTGGACCTATCCGTCGGCGAAGCCCTAGTCTGCCATGCGCCATACATCTAAGGAGTCCATTCAGGCTCAAAAATTTGTCGGCTGGATGCTCGTCCGTTGGTGCCGCTTGGGCGACTGCGCATCCTATGTTGGTTGGCTCGGTGGGTGGTCTGTGTGTGAAACTCAAAGGTGTCCAGCTTTGGGGCGCCGTCTTCATTCAACCAGGCGGGTCCGTCCCACTATAGGCTGGATTGGGAGAGACTCTGGTGACGATATGAGCCGGGTTCTCTCTCTTTGAAATGTAGTACCATGTAGCATCGGGTACCAGTTCATGAATGTGTACGATGTGGTCGTCCACCAAATTGTTTCCCGTCGGAACATCGGATTGAAGCCAAAGTAGCACTATCTGTCAGTCGCCCCAGAGATGGCAGTCGGCTAGGGGGATGTCCAAGTTTGCGACTGCGAAGTGGAGAAGCTTGGCTGCCAGGAGGGCAGCTCTCAGCTCAAGTCGCGGGATCGTCATCCGCGTAGTGGCCCTCTTTGGCGGAAGGAGGCTTCTAATGGGCGACAACTTGGTCTTTGCCCAGACGAGCCAGGTCGTACCGTTTGCTTCGTCTTGGTCGCTGGTTCTGGAATACAGTGCTGCAGCTGTTGCTCGACGACTCGCATGCGCGAAGGCATGCAGCCCGATCCGTCGTGAGTGGTGCTGTTGAATCAAGCATGGGATTATGATATGGTCCACTTCCTTCATCGTCTCCAGAAACGCGAACAAATTGAGGGCCCAGGGCTCAGGCACGCGCGTGTGCCAGTCGAGTTTGGCTCGCCATAGGTCGCCATAGATCCTCGGTGAGGATCGTCCTTTTAGTGAATTGGTGGTCGCTGGGTGCGGGCGGAGAAGCAAACCGGAAGCAGTCCTGCGCCGGATCCCAGGCGACCCCCAATTTATTTACCGATCCGTCAGTGGAGAACAGGACCCATGTCGGCCCAAGTCTGTGCTCTGGGGCGATGTTCTCGAATAGTTCAGGGCTATTCGACACCCACTTCTTGAGGTCGAAGCTGCCGGTCGCGGTTAAATATCCTCGGCCGCAGCGTATTCGTCGTCGAAGGAGTAATCGCTGTCCTGTGTCTCCGGGTATTGAAGCAGCTCCACGACGTTACTCGAGAAGTCCCTCCAATACTCATCCACCATCTCAAGGCTGCTGATTGCCAGGCCATCAGTCCATTCCTCGCGGGGCCGGTCAAGGATCTTCCGGGCAGCTCTCTGTTCTGAACCAGGGCTCGTATCTCCTGAAGCGATGCGCTGAGCAGAAGGCAGGGGGCGTAGTTCCTGTACTGAGCCAGGGGCCGTATCTCCTGAAGCGATGCACTAGATGGAAGACAGAGGGCGTAGCTTCTGAGGCGGTGCACTAGAGCCATGGGCCGTATCTCCTGAAGCGATGCGCTAGACGGAAGACATAGGGAGCAGCTTCTGCGGAGGTGCACCAAAGCCAGGGGCCGTATCTCCTAAGGCGATGGGCTAGATAGAAGACAGAAGGTGTAGCTTCTGATGCGGAGCACCAAAGCCAGGGGCCGTATCTTCTGAAGCAATGCGCTAGACAGAAGACATAGGGCATAGGTTCT
Source organism: Andricus kollari (assembly GCA_932074435.1). NCBI lineage: Eukaryota > Metazoa > Arthropoda > Insecta > Hymenoptera > Cynipidae > Andricus > Andricus kollari. The sequence goes on from CAKNWW010000100.1 coordinate 9,366, forward strand.
GAGGCGATGTACCGGAGCGAGAGGCCGTATCTTCTGAAGCAATGCGCTACACAGAAGACAGAGGGCGTAGCTTCTGAGGCAGTGCGCCAAAGCCTGGGGCCGTATTTACTGTAGCGATGCGCTAGCCAGAAGACACAAGTCGTAGTTTCTAAAGCGGTGTACCAGAGCCAGAGGCCGTATCTTCTGAAGCAATGTGCTAGACAGAAGACACAGGGCGTAGCTTCAGAGGCAAAATTAATTAAGATTTTTGGCGTACTTACTCGGTTCTCCAGTGGCTGGTTCCATGGCGGAAGCACGAAGAGTCGTCTGCGAGGATGCAGCAAGCTGGTGTCGGAAGTATATAAGCTGCGCGTTAACTATCCGGCTCGATTGGACTAATGTTGGGTTGTTCAGAAGAATGAGTTGAGGCGGAGCTCGATTGTGCACTGAACTTTATTTTACTGTTGTCTGCTTGAAATCTACACATGTACTGGCCCGTCGTGACTCTCCTAACGGAAGAGAGCGAACATTCTGAGAGTGGGAGTAGGAGTGGGGATCAACGAGAAGGAGAGGCGGACGACGAAGCATCCGGTGGGACGTCCACGAAAACCCCAATCCAACACCTCGAATTCTCTTATATCCGTAAATTCTCTCAACTGTATCAATTCTCTGATATCCGTAAGTTCTCTGAAATCCATCAATTCCCTGATATCTGAAAATTCTTTGAAATCCATTAATTCTCTGAATGAAGTAAGATAAACGAATATCAACGATTCTATCGCAAAAAATTATTTTTTTCCAGGGATAATATACGTAAAATTTTATGGGCGTTGAGTAACCCCTAAGAATCAATTGATTTCAGAATAAAAAATTCGTGTTTACTTTATTTGGTATTCGAACAAATTTTTGTTGGGTGGGGGCAAGGTAATTTAAAAAAAATGTTTGTAAGACCCGAATAAATAAACCTTGAGATTTCACTTACCAATGACAATGACAAATATATAACCCGTCATTATGCATCGTCACATAAACAACAGTATAACTTTAAAATATTTATAAACTAACTTCTGATAAGTTGGTCTGCTCCACCTAACGCGGTTTGAATAATTTTAACTGTCAAAAATGTATTATACGTAGATATAAAGGACCACCCTCATGTAAACACTTACATACGGACATAAACGTGCACAGTTGGGCAAATGACATCTGTGCACGTGCACAGTTGGGCAAGTGATATCTATGCACGTGCATGGTTAGGAAAGTAATAAATTTGCACGCCCAAGTCTACAGGAGCTTTTTGTAAAAAATTCTAGATCTAATTTTTTTTGTATTTTCGAACCTGCAAAGCATTAATCCGAAAGAAAAAAGTAAGAAAAATATACATTTTTTTAACCAAAAATGATCAAAGTTTTAATTTTTACATGTATTTGAATAGAAAAATGCTTATTTTAGTGATTTTTTGTTCTCCTAAACTCTTTGTTAGATTTTGCTAAAAGTTTCACATTTTGACTATCAGTCTTACCGAGACAAAAGGTTCATATCTAAAATCTAGAAATATTAACGGTTTTTTGGGTATACATCACGTTATGGGGGTGTTTTCATGCTTTAAACATCCAAGTATGGAAATAATCATAGTGACTAATGTCACTTGAGATTTTGTATTTAAATGCTAGGGTATGAAATCACTTTTAAAAAAGTAAAGGAGGCGTGCATAGCACGGATATTATATATGTGCATTTCCTCCAAGGGTTGTTTTATCATCCCTTGAATATTTAATCCAGAATATCAACATTTCTTAATGACTAAAATAACAAAACGTTTTCTGATTAATCAATGAGGATAGAAATCATATTAAAATAAATAGGAAAGGGGTAGAATGACAAAGATGTCCTTGAATTTTTCTAGAGGGTTCTTTAATCATCCCTTATTTAAAGAAGCAGAGAAATTAACTTTTCGTAAGGAATAAATCACCAAAGATCAGGCCTACAATATAACTTTAAAACATACATATAGGAAGTGTCCTTTAGGAGGACTTGCATTATAATTTATTTTCAGGGTAGTTTAATCATCCCTTAATTATTGAAACAAAGAAATCTATATTTTATACAGGATCACCCACCACAGATTTTTTATTAACATATTATTGATAAACAAAATAAGTTTAGAACATACATTGTTAGAGCATACACGTTAGAGCAGGTTTGCACAGATTGGTGCAAGTTTGTTCATGTGTGAAGAGTTTGTTGCAAGCTTATTTTATTGCTTCCCTTGTGAACTGTTTTAATCAATAATGAATTAATGTAAAAATCTCTGGTGCTTTGTCCCCTTTAAAATATCAATTTACCCTTTTAAATATCAAAGTCCTTTCTTCACTGCGAACTAAAAGCTTTTCATTTTGGTGGTCATCACTTTGAAAAATGTTATGACCTCCATATCGTGGGCGATTTTCAAGATATGTAGAAACTTATTATGGCGCATATGAGCGCATTTTAAACCCCATACGAAAGTTCCTTCTTCACTGCGAACTAAAAGCTTTTCATTCTGGTGGTCATCACTTTGCAAAATATTATGACCTCTATATCGTGAGCAATTTTCAAGATAAGCAGAAACTTTTTATAGCGCATATGAGCCCATTTGAAACCCCACACAAAAGTCTCCTTTTCACTGCGCACTAAAAGCTTTTCATTTTGGTGGTCATCACTTTGTAAAATGTTATGACCTCTATATCTTGGGCAATCTTCAAGATATGCAGAAACTTTTTATGGCGCGTATGAGCGCACTTGAATCCCCATACGACAGTACCTTCATCACTGCGGATTAAAACATTTTTATTTTGGTGGTCATCACTTTGGAAATTGTTATCACCTGCATGTCTTGGGCAATTTTCAAGTTCTTCAGGAAATTTTCATGGCTCATATGAGCCCATTTGAAACCCCATATGAAAGTCCCTTCCTCAATGCGGATTAAAAACTTTTACTTTTTGTGGTCATCACTTTGCAAAATATTATGACCTCAATATCGTGGGCAATTTTCAAGATATTCAAAAAAATTTGATGGCGCATATGAGCGCATTTGAAACTCCATACGACAGACCCTTCATCACTGCGGATTAAAAACTTTGTATTTTGGTGGTCATGACTTCACAAAATGTTATGACCTCCATATCTTGGGTAATTTTTCAGTTATTCAGAAAATTTTTATGGCGCATATAAGCGCATTTGAAACCCCATACGACAGTCCTATCATCACTGCGGATTAAAAACTTTTTATTGCGATTATGATGATCACTTTGTAAAGGGTTAAAAGGTTCGTATCGCGGACAGTTTTTAAGGTATCCGTAATTTTAAACTCCATATAACTGTCGAAGGTTTAACACCTGTACCACACTGCCCCCAAATGCTATCTTTGTTAATTAGCTAGCGCAACATTTTTAAGGGTTGGCGCATTTGACCTTACTTGAAATTATGAAAGATGGATATGATAAATTTGAAAAAATGTTATTAGTTTAGAAAAATCGAGCCAGCCCCCCCCCCTCCCCATTTTGATCGCTGATAACTCGGTTATAAATGTGGCGCAAAATTATTTCTTGATGGCGCATATAAGCGCATTTGCGGCCAAATTCAGTGGGCTATAAAAAAAACGAAAATTAAGAGGGGGGCTGGTGTACCTGACCTGTATTTTGATGCGCGTGCGGCTCCTTCGTTTATAACTTAATTATTAGAAAACCATTTTTTGAAGTTCGCAAACTGATTTCAGGGCATGTAACACATGCCATGTGACCAATTACATGGTTTATGACATATGACATCCTTTTAAAAATTCTTCGAAAATACCTGGGTTGGTTCTTCAAGCAAATTTATGTTCTTCTTCAGATTAAAAAACACATATCAACAGACTTCAGTTTTTACTTAAATTAATAGCCTGTCTGAAAGACAATTTAAAAAATGGTATTCAATTTAAATCTCGGTTCTGTTGGAACATTTTAAATGAGGCACTTACTCCATTTTGTTCCAGAAATTACTGAACATGCTCCATGAATAGTTAAAGGATCTCCTTCTCCATTTCGTTTAAGGTTGTACCAGAATACTGCGCTACCTTTTTTAGGCCATACGGTCACATTTAAGTGAGGAAAAACTGTAGCACCTCCTTTCGAGACGTCATTCAGCTAAAAAGTATATTTCACCTAGAGTTTTATATAATATACAACTTTAAAGAATATTAATTTTATATCCACTGGTCTCTGAATCACAAAAATATAATTAAATTCGCCTTTTTGTGAAAAAGGTCAACCGTTTTGATTTTCGGGGGTTTTGGATTTTGAAGTTTGAAATGTAAGTTTCACGTTAACTCGTTTTTCAAACCATCTAAACATTTTCAAGTCTTTGCCAATAAATCTGTCAACTGTTTCGAACTTTTTTATTTGAGATTCGGAAGTTAGCTAATAAGGCTATAAAAATCAATCTTCGCTTTTCTTCTTTGATTGGTAGAAGTGACTTAACAACTCGAAATCATTGTAATTTTATAGTATATTATGCGCCAGGGTGCATAATTAGGGTATTTACGCGCCGAGGCGAGATATGTCCTACGAGCATTGTAAGCGAGTCGCGTCAAGGCACGAATTGTGCGCATGGACGCATATACTATTTTATGTGACAACGGTGCATTTACAAGTTTTGTTGCGACAGCGTAGAGTATCGTAATGTTGTACATTACGATATAGCGGAATTTTATGTGAAGAGTGATCGTCTGCTGTATCGTAATATACATCATTACGATATTCTACGCTGTCACATAAAAACGCGCTTATACACCGGAGTCACATAAAAATATTACTAATTTATTATCCAAGTTTCTTCGAAATAAAGTATTTAGAGTATTTAAACCAAATATTCTTTCACCAATGTAAGGAGTAGATAATTTACTATTGAAACATGCGACGGTTGTGAATGATGCAACGAACATATTTAAAAAATTAATATTTTGAAATTGTACAGCGTTCAGAATTGAAATGTTCACACTCTTGAAACTTTTTACGATATGAATGAATTTAAATATTTTAAACCATAAATTTTGAATGCTGACTTAAGTTTGAAATCGTTTCCTTCTGAATACCTAATTTATGAATGTTCGTTCTAAGTCAAATATTCGGCTATTTAAAAAAATTATTTTGAAGTCTTTTTAAAACTAACAGTATTTAATTTTGAATTTGTGACTAAAAGGACAGTTTTGTCACTAAAAATTTCAAGTATTCTCGTTCGAAAAATAAATTCACTTATTTTCCGGTTTTTTACGAGTTTCTGATAATGCCTGGTCATTTCCGAGTCAGCAGCTAACCTGCATTTGTACTTTAATTTTTGGGGATGAATTTCAGCCTGATTTGAAATTTTTTCGAAGTCCAATGTTTTTGTCCCGACGCAGATTCCGGATTCAATCAGACAAATTCAAGATCATTTTTGCACAGTTTTCGGATTGGACCGAACATGTTTCGAAAAAAATTATGAGTCGGGTGGTATTCAGATGGCTTCGGATAAAGCTCTGACTGCGAAATTTGTCTAAAAATTTTAATCAGGACTACTTTGGAACTGTATAATTTCAAGCGCCTTTCATTTGGAGCTAATCCAACCTTAAGACCTTTGAATTGATAATATTAAGGTTTTCAATATGAAAATATTCAATTTTGAACGTTTTCAAATTTAAAATTGTGTTTCATTAGCTTAATTTATTTGGAAATTGTTTTTTAAGTATCTATAAATATAAATTGTTTAGTTATAAAAGATAGGAGGACTGAATTTGAAAATTTAATAACCGGGATTTTCGTGCTGAGATTTAGGTGGTCACTCTGTCGAAGCAATTGAGAGAAAAAACTTTCGATTAATTTAAAAAAATCCATTTCTTTGACTTCCTACCACAGGATTTATACACTTACATAAAACAGAAGTGTGGCTATACGATTTGCATGGCCGGTTGCTTTGAAAGTTTCGAGTAAGTCGAGATCCTCTTTCTGGAAAGTTAAGAAGTTATTCTTGTAATAATAATCTAATAGCATTACCTAGATTGGTTTATCCATAGTTTACTTACGTTCAGGAAATCATGGTGTGGTAAATAAAGACCACCGATTTCGTAATAAGCTATTTGTAGTGCCTCTGCTGAATTCACCGTCAAACCTGTTATATGCTCCACTCGACGACTTAGAAGCTTCACGTGTTCATGTTCGTAATCATGAAACCAGGCAGTTTGAGCAATTCTGTCTGTGTTGGTTTCATTTTTAATATTTTTATTCTCGTCAAAATCTACCACTAGCGCACCCACTAACTGCAGGAAAGAGAATATACTTCTTATAATGTGTATTGGAAATCAACAGATTTTGGAGTTTGATATCTTTTGACCATTACAAATGCTGCACTGGATAAATTTCATCTGGATCCTTTTTTTTCTTAATGAATAAGAATTAAGGAAAAATGTGAAGGGTCGACTAACCTTGGGCTTTGACATTCTTTTGAGAAACTCTATTTCCCCTTCGTAAATTACGTCGTGGTATAAAACAATTCTAGGATCCAGAAAAACTTCTTCTTCTTTAAAGGGTGCTATTTTCAGAAAAGGAATACCACGATCGACATATCGGCATTTCAATTGTTTCTGAATATCCGCAGATAGTAACATTTCTCCGTCGCAGAGCCTGTAGTACTGCGAATCTTCATACTAAAATGTTAGCATATAATAAATATAAAAATTAAAATTTTGCTAAAAATGTAAGATATATATATTACACACTTAGTGATGCGAATTATTTCAAATTAACTTCGGAAATCTTCTTGTCCTCTAACTTCACAGTTTTAACGCTTAAAATATTATTTTTTTTACATTATTATCATGTATGATAGAGAATGTATTCGATTTTTTCGAAATTTAACACCTCCGTATTTTAACGAATATTCACGCTTGAGACCCCTTGAAGCCACAAAAAGAAGTTTTCGTGATGGCGATTGGTAGTGATGCATATCGA
>CAKNWW010000102.1:0-12938 GCA_932074435.1 Andricus kollari
GAAAATATAACCATTCCATTTTTGTTTGAAAACTTATATTTCTATTTCAAAATTTATATGTTCCATTTGAAAATTTAACTATTTGTTTCGAATTTTAACTATTTGGCATGGTGTGCATGTAGGATCCCTGGCTGATCGATTTTGGCACTTTATTTATATGCGCGATTTGATCGCGCGTTACAACAAGTGATTAACGACGGAGTGGGCATATGCTTCGAAAATTAGCAGAATATAGGGCTACCCACTTGCTGTCAGATACTGAGTCAGTTGTGTTGAATACGACCAATTCATTTTCAAGTCCAGGCACAGAGCACGGTGGAATAATATTCTCATCCCACAGCCATCCAACGATGACTTGATGTCTTGCCAAGTAAGTTACATAATGTGCATGGATCACGTTTATACTGCCATCGCAATAAAAGAAATTTTCGTAGTCTTCGAAACCGTTGACAGCTGGCAAGGCACCGTTGTATCCAGGAAATAAATAGTCAAAAGTCGCTCTTGAACTTATTAATTCTGTAAGAAGAAATAGAACTATGAAGGTGAAATTTAATATTTAGAATAGATATAGGGGAGAGTATCCTGGAGCAGGTAACACAGCTCCATAAAAAACATCGAGAAAATTACTCCTGGAGTCTGACTATGTGTATAATATGTTTTCCCGGTCGCTGAGTCCAAATTCGGGTCCGTTTGGCACTATCACGTCAGATTTCGTCCCTAACCTAAAAAAACATGAAAATCGCCGATCTGAGGTCACAGAAAAAACAAAAGGTAAAAAGTGGTGCAGGTAAAATTTCTGGAGGTGATCTCACCATGCAAGAAAAAATGAAGATCGGTAAGGGTAATACGAAAATTTAGTGATCTTTTATGTTACCCTTGCCGATTTTGAATTTTTTGCATGTTGAGATTACCCCCAGCACTCTTATCTGAAACGGTTGTTACCTCTTGTTTTTCCTGTGGTGAAACATCACTTGTACCTATGAAAAGTGGTCATATTCTATGTTTTCGAGGTCGCGGAGAACGCATTCGGTGTTGGTGTGGGGCATTGAAAAAATACATGTTTTAGATAAAATTTCCAATACACCGTTTTCCTTTGAGGTCAGGGACAAATAATGTTCCACCTGAAAACAGCGATTTTAATGTTTTTTGAAGTAAGGGACGAAATCTGACGTAATTGAGCCAAACGGAATAAGAATTTGGAATTAGCGTCCCCGAAAACATATTATAGACATAGTCAGACCCCAGGGGTAATTTTCTCGATTTTTTTTGTGGACCTGTGTAATAGCATTGTATGCATCACTGTGCATTTTTTTTTATTCATTTGGCAATAATATCACTTATTGCGATTCTGAAAAGAGAACAAATGAAACACATTGACAAATTTACAATTAAAACTTATGCATTTTTTAGGATTTATTATTTAAAATTCTGTAATTTTAACAATTCACATTTAAAATATTTTTAATTTGGAAGACTTAGAATTAAGAACTTCACCCAACATTTCAAAAATATCAACATCATCAAAATCGAAGATTTTTCCATTATAAATCTTTAAAACTGGAGAACTTTGAATCGCAAGCTTTAAAATGAAACATAATTTAATTTGGACAATTTCCAATTGAAAATTACGCAAGTCTCAAGTTTTAAAATTAAAACTTCTATTATTTTAGTGATTTAAATTCAAAAAAGATTTAAAGCTCTTTTAATTTTCCTAAAAGTTTTCAATCTTACGAAACTAAAAAAACTGCCTTAATATTTTCCAGGTTTTTTTTCCAAATTTTTGGAAATCTTTTGAGATGTTTTAAACATTTTTAAATTCTCTCTTGAAAATTAATTTTTTTTAATAAACAATCATTGAAAAATTATCCAGGAATCTTAAGGATCTTAAAAAAGCTCTCATTTTTTTGGAACCTTATCTTAAAAAATTTGCATTTTGTTAAAAAAAATTTCTAAATATTCTTAAGTTTTAAATGATCAAATCTTATCAAACAATCTAGAACATCTGAATATCATTTGAAATTATCCAAATTTTGACCAACTTTTTTCAGAATCCTGCAAAATTAAAAAAATTGATTTAAACGTTTCCCGATTATTTTTTGACATAGTTTGAAATCTTAGAAAGTTAAAATGAATCATTTAAAGCGGGGTCAAGGCTCTACTCTTTACCTCCTAGGGAGTAAAAAGTACTTTTTACTCCCTAGGGACTGAAAAGTGACGTCAGAGGTGAATAATCAAAATTATATTTCGATGAGCTCGCATTTTACAATTATCAGCCCACTTAAAGTAAAAACGGTGTGAGGAAATTTTGGTTGCACATAATAGAATTTTGTGGTTATTTATGGAAAGTTATCATATATAACTGATAAAATTACCGCAAATTACCGTGAATTACCGAAAATTTGCATAAATTTCCGGAAATTTATGGAAATTTTTAGACATGAATATTGTGTAATTTATGGTAAGTTACCATATTCGCCTGTAAAATTACCATCAATGACCGAAAGTTTTCATAAATTTCCGGAAATTTATGAAAATTTTTAAAAATGAATGTTGGGTATTTTATGTTAAGTTACTATATTTACCGGTAAAATAACCATAAATTACCGAAAATTTTCATAAATTTGCGGAAATTGATGGAAATTTAAAAAAATTAATTTTGGGTAATTTATGGTAAAGTTACCATATTCACATTTTTTAATTGAATCCGACAATTTTTTTATTGAATTTTTGATAATTTGGAATAAGTTAACATAAATTTCATACTTCTTTATTCAAAATCTAATATGAATTAAAATTATGACTGTATTTCGAAAAATGTCTGAAATCATCCATTTGTTATCAAAAATATCGCATGCACCAATATACTATAATAGACAACATCTATTCACCCAAAAAAGATCTACAAAATTTGTTGTAAGTCATTTTTTGATAGGACGCGCACTATTTGATTAATTTGTCAAAAATAACATTCAAGAGAAGAAAAAAAAAAAATTTTGGGAAAAACGATGCAAGGCTACAAAACAAAACGAATTGAAAAACGTTGTTTTACCAATAAATATCTTGAAATATATTATTAATTAATTTTTCATAGGATGCTTAGTTCTCGTTTTAATGGTACAGAATAACATTGAGGGGAAACATTTTGGGGCTGCTTGTTCCAGATATAAATTACACTCTTTCTTTAAAAATTCCATGGTCTAAATCAATGACATAATTCTTTTCGAAAACCACCCTTCCAAGTAAGAATTGTAATACTTTTGGAAAATTACATGTTCCAAATTTATATTATGATTTTTGTCTGGAAATTTCCTGTTTCAAATGAGGATCACAAATCTTTTGGAAAATTCTGAGAGGAATACGTCAAAATAATGCATAAATGTTTTGTTGAAAATGGTATGATAAAGCCATAAACTGTTTTTAACTTGGTTATTACACATTTAATATAGATAAATAATATTTGTTTCGAATTCAGTCTCTATTTATTTTCCTTGACGTGTTTCGACCGTGAAAGAAGACAAACAATTTTATATCACACCTTCTATAGAGATTTTTAGTTGACAAAAATAAAAAGTTTCCATGACATATCACTTGAATTCCATTACAGGAAACTTGTGATATTTATCAATTAAATTTAACGAATAGCTTAAAATTTAATCCTGAAAAGCTGAACCATCCACGCACTTTTTTTGTAATCAACGGAATAGTTACTTTTTTCGTAATAAACAAATTGTAATTTTAGGAATTGAGATCACTTTTCACATAGTTTTTATTTAAAACAAATTGTTTCATGAAAATTGAAACGTAGTGTATAAACAATTAGAAACATGGCTCTACCCAGTAGTTTATTTGTGAAAATTTTTGTTCAATTTTATGGCCCTTAAATATATTCAAAGTTTTTCCTTCCATTTAGAACAAAAGACGTAATTTTCATTCGATTTCAAATAACAGTGGCTTAGTTTATTCCCTGAACGATTCTTTACTATTTGCAGAACAGATTTAGTGCGTGTAAATAATTTGTTTTCGTCAGCTTGAAGGAAAATAACTCGTAAATAGGTTATCTTGGTGGAGGTGACATAGCATGTTTACAAGTTTCACAATTACCTTGTTAATTTTTCAATAATGTAAAACAATGTCGGGAGAATTTTTTCCTAAAAATATAACTGAAATTTTCCTCAATTTTTCGTATCTGTTGTGGTTGCGGAAAAAAAAATCAAGAAATTCTATTACACGAACAAAACTTCGCCTGGCTACTAAATTTATTTAGCCCATATAAAACAAAGCACAAAATTTAAATACGCATGTCATCTTAGAATTTTTTCTGGCAAATCGAAAATATATGAATCGACTAATTTCTTCTGAAAAAATATATATCTCGTCGCTGAGAGATTCTGCGACTTCAAGTGTCGAAGCTGGCTGATTTGAAATGGATTCCGATATATATTGACTTGAATGAATTTTAAAATTCATCTCCTTTGATAAAAATGTAATCTTTTTTATTCAAAAGTGCAACTGTTTTGTTGAAAATTATTCTGTTTCATTTGATGAAACATTTTTTTGTTGAATATTCGTCTTTTTTTCTTGAATAAACCTGCTTTGGATTTAAAATTAAAATCTCTTTTAGTTCAAATATCAACTATTAAATTTTTCGTTGAGAATTAATCTTTTTTGATTAGAAATTCATTTATTTGGTCACACATGTAACTATTTTGTTGAAAAGTCATATTTCACGTACAAAAAAAAACGTTTGATAGAAAATTGATCTATGGGGTGGAAAATTTAACTATTTTGTTTGAAATTTACTTCTTTGTTGAAAATTCATATATTTTTCGTTACAAAATGTATGCGAGATCCCGTAATTACAACTCTCAATGAAAAAGATAGATCCTATGATACATAAAGGTTTTGGATCAAATTAATATTATATTAGTTGGTGTTTTTTGTATGCCCAGGCGGAAAAATTATATATAGTGAGAAGCATTATACATAATTTTCATTTGTTTTACACAATTTTCATATAAAACAAATTAAAATTATATAGAATATTTCACTATATGTATAAACTATATATAATTTTCCGCCTGGGTGGGCTTCAGGGTCTAATAATAAAAATAAAAAAAAATTGAAAAAATAACATTAATTTTATATTTTAATTTAAAAATTGCGTGAGACGAAAAAAAGACTAATCGTGTTTGTTTTATAGTGTACCTAAAATTATAGCTATAATATTATATTATTTTATATTTACCAATAGAATCGAGGAAAACGGCAAATGAGAGGAATAGGTTACAGCCGGTGATCCTTATTTTTTTTATAAGATGGTGACACCAGAGAACAGTAGATGACAGTAGATGATGCTGATTTACGGAGAAAAGGAATTTTCTACAAGATGTTTTCGAATAATACTAAGACCCTATCCACATTCCACGTAGGAATTTTTTTTGTTGACTTCCCCTTTTTGTCCTCCTGCACCACCCGCCGAAACAAAATATCCGGGTCGTATATGGACAGCCGCTAGTTACTATCTCACTTGACCTACTAAATTTAGGCCTCGAAAAAAACACTTCTTCATTTAAAAATAAAGTTTTCAAGAGATTTTATATTATTTCCTTGTTTACATGTAAAAGAACAAATAGCGGCATTTGAACAATTTTACCAACAGACGCTAACATTTTAAACAAAGGTTACCGAAAAACAGATCTTTATTGGTCCAACGTTATCTTCGCTAAGGATTTAATTATTCTTCACAATTGTATGATCGATTCATGTAATAACGCTTTTTGTTTTTTTTTTTAATGAATAATAATTATTATTACTGAGAGGCGTGTGACTTCTTTCATGTTCCATCGCGACCACATTCCGTGTTGAAAATTAGAACATGACGAAAGATGAAATACATTTAAGATATAAATCTTAAAAATTAACAAATGTGCAATGATATATTTTCAAAATTTAAGAATTTACAATTTTAAATTTTCAAAACTCCTCATTTGGAAGATTTAGAATTAAGAACTTAACCCTAGATTTCTTTGCATCGCAAATTTTAAAAATATAAGAGGTTTTAATTTTCACAATTTGCAATAAAATATTATGCAAGTTTCAAGTTTCAAAATTAAAAAATCTGTACTTTGGTGATACACTGATTAAACTTTTGTTTAAAACATTAATTAAATAAAATAAAATATTATAATCATTAATTGAAATTTTTTAAGCTTAGGCTAGGAGAATTTTTTTTTGTGAGACGCGAGACAATGTACAAATCGTCCATGGTCGTGTCGAAAACGTGGAAACTAGATCCCCACCCCTTTACCAGAGCAGAATGACCACTCGGTGAAAAATTGTTATTTTGAATATAGTTAGATGACATCTTTGCTGTTTTTTTCGAAACTATATTCAAAATGGCACAAACAAACAAAAAAAATAAACAAATAATAATTCTCCTAGCCTAAGCGGCATACGTACTATTTTTAATAATTCAAGTCAATTAGTGGTTAATCGAATTGTTGTTTTGTTCGTTAAAAGTAATAATTTTGATTTTCAATTCCATTGTCAGTACATTAATTGGGCAGAAGTTAATTTGAGGACTGATGTTGAATGAAATTTTACAAATTCTAGCCACCGCCTCTAAATATATACTTTTCAGATTGTTGCACACATCAATACTGTAATTATAATTAAACTTAAAATGTATTTATTTGAAATTCAAATGAGAATTCTAATTATACTGGTTCAATTCCTAAGTCGAGATTGCTTCAAAGCTATGACCTCTCTTTAAAATTCTCAGTATCGGGTTACTGTCAATGTGAAATTCGGAATAAATGCCAGTTTTCTTCTGGATCTCAGACCAGAATGGTCCTTTTATAATCACTTAGTGTAAAAATTATTCTAAATTTAAATTTTAAACCTGTTTTTGAGAAAATCAGTAAGGTAATTAAAAAAATAAAAAATGAAGTTTTTTATTTAGTGTTATTGTCGTTGTATTACATGTGATAACTGAGCGACTTCCAAACTAAGCCTCAATTCGCGCAAGTGTATTGAGAATAATATTTGGAAAAGAAGGAGAAGGATGAAAATTACTGAGAACAATTTGAAATTAACTTTTCTTTTGTTCATTAATCAAACCAATAAAATAGTAACAATTTCTATTCAACTTGCTAATTGATGATCTTTTAATTTACGTTCTGATCCCTATTTGTGGCCCGAATAACACTTTAAAATATATTTCTTGTGTTTTTGAGAAATCAAATCAAAGTTTATCGATTATATTAAGTGTAAACCCCTATGCATGGTTGAAATGCACTATATTATTGATTGAAAATTCATCAAATTTACAAACTCATAAACGAATTTTTTTTTTAAATATACATTATAATGAATTTAGATCAATAAAAATGTATACGGAAGGAGTAAATCGCATAGTCTTTCTGACTAGTCCAGTTAAAAATACATATCTTTTTTTTTTAATAATTGTAGAACACAAAACAAATAAGTATTATCGATCCTAATGCCAATCAAAAAATCTTCTTTCCAATATTACAGTAGAAACTCATATATTCCTATATCTCTTATTTCCGCCACACCTTTATTTCCCGTTGGCTGTAGACGTTTATTTCCATTTTCGCAGTTCCGAAAACTCCCACCTCGGTCCCGGTATAATCTTCACCGCGTCAGTGGGTGACCAATTAAAAAAAAGAGCCCTGAAGAGCGGGAAGCCTTGAATTGAGTACTTTGACATGGCACCATAGAAATACATCTCACGACGTTTTCGAGAAAATGTTATAAACGTAAAGGTCATAAATGTACAAGTTTGTATTTCGTGAAACTGAAAGGTCTTCAACCGATAAAAGGATGAAGAAACAGAATTGCGCAAATGCATTCTACACTTGAACAGATTACTATGCAGACCTTTATAACTTACCACCTATCGACGTCATGCCACAAAACTCACTATTCCGCAAAATGTTTGCGTCGTTTTTTGATTCCCTATGCGCTGATAAACTGCGTAGGCCAGCAGTTCTAGGAATGTCGGGTGTATTTATTTGTATTATTATTGATAGTATTTATTATTTATTTCAAATCACCCGCGCTTTTCACTTGAAAAAGTAACCACTGGTGGCGCGTCGATACAAAAACGGGGAAGCCAATGAACGTCGTGGATAAAAATAAATTACCCACTCGCTGCAAGGGTGGGGCCACCTCCAGCTTAGAAATAAAAGAATCGTGTTCTATCGTGTCGCTTCAAGATCTGGAAAAAGGCAAGTTTTTACTGTATAATCATTTATCGATTACGTAAGTAAGGGATAAAGTTAATTTCAGTGAACAAAATATTGTAGGTTATTATGTGCAAAATTTTTATATTTTATGAGTTCAAAACACAAGTTCGAGACTTCCAACGCGTGCTGACATCGTTGACATGGCAACCGCCAGTGCGCATGTGCACGATCTTGCTCCCAAGTTTTCATTCGTCCCACTCCCCACTTACAGGGATACTACTCCTTACTATTCCTTCGTGGTAAAATTCTAGGAAATATCAATTAATACAAATGTGCGTGCGCTGTCTTTGACGTCACAGCCAATCAGAAGATCGGAAGCACCACAAAGTAGCACACTCGTGCCCATCTACTATGGCTCAATTGGTGAAAAGGCCATGAGCGTCATAATGATATCTGGCGGCCGACTACCCCTCAAGAAAATAGATGGCAGATAACGGCACGTGGCCTAACACCTATGCACTATCCCAGAATCTGTGTCAAGAATGCCATAAATTTGGTCAAAAATGGTCCGTGAAGGGACTATTTTTCCAACCCCGACGGAATTTCTTTCTATATAACCATGTTTTGAAGGGTTATATCAAGTTTATTTCTAGCGTCGAATCGCTGCCCTAAAACACTCCGGAACGTCTTTAAGTTGAATATATTCAAAGTGAACCAATTATAAATTCAGTGAAACTAATGAAAAGTGAAACTATCCTGAAAAATTACAAAAACAGTAAATTTAATTAAAAGTGAAACTATTAATATAAAAACTTAAAGTCAGTGGGTTCAGATTTAACTTAAAAGAGAACAATTCTTTAAACTAAATAACTACAGTCAGTGACCCCTTAAACTGAAGAAAACCCTCCCCAGCAGTTCGGGAACCATCTATTGTATCGATATACAATAGCGGAACAAGAGAGATCGGCCCAATTCTCGAAAGCGTATCCCTCACCAGGATTCCAGAAGTTCTCCAAAGGGGTCCAACAACAAAGGAGCACTGGCCACCTCCACAACCAACAAAGAAAGAGTTACAAAAGTTCTGAGCGAGAAACAACTAAAATCGTCAGTAAGTTTTCATTCAACATTGTTCTCCCTCATTCCTCTTTTTCTAATTCGCTTAAAAATTCTCGTGAACTAAAGTGTTTTCCTTTTTTTTAAAAGGCGGACACTAAGACGAAGTGTGGCTGAAATTCTTCAAGTTCCATGTCAAGCCACTCAATTGAAAACTATTAAATAAAATAATTTACACAATCGTCGCAATTCACACATTTGTAAAAGTCTTGGTAATGAAATATAATTTTGTATCTAAAAATTCAATTGTCTCAACCTTTCGTTTTTGCTTTTTCCTCAATCCATGTATTCTATTTTGTAACAAATTTGGAATCAAAAACAGAAGAAGTAGCGTAAGTTTCAAATTTGGTTATTTTATGATGAAGTAAGTGGGTCTCCTCCGAGACGTTTTGTGAAAATTTTTTTAATTTCCGAAATTATTTGAAATTTCTAAACCAATCCAAATTCCGGAGATTCACTGAAATTTGTAAAATATTAAAATATTGAAATTTAAGAATCTTAAATTAGATTCAAATCAAATTCAAAATCCCATTTAAAGTCCAACATTCAATTCAATGTATAAATTCCTGAAAATAATCCAAGCATCTTACGATAAAATTTGGACAAACACCACGAAATGCTTCTATTGCAATTCCACCTGGTCTGAGTTTTCGTACCTTGATAAGGGTGCTGTGTGAGCTCCGAAACATTGGCGAATATTTTCCATGCTTATTTATTGTGATTCCAAAGTAATAAAAATAAAAACATATTCTATGTAACGGCATGGCTGACTAAAAAAGGTAACTACTACTTAAGAACGCGACCAAACGACATCCAAACGATTGGTGAAAGAACTTCAAAACAAAATTAATATTTGTTGTGCAGCGTGAAATTAACCCTACAATTTTGAAAACTCAATATCTTTTTGAGTGTTTTCGTCGAAAGGACAATATTTGGTTTCCAAACATGACCAAGCGATTCCATTAATCAAAAGTTTGATATTTTATGGTTGTTGTGCTCAAGTATAAACCGTTTGCAGCTCACAACTTTACTAAAAAATAATTTTTCAACACAATGGACATATTTGCACAGTTATACCACAGAATCTATTGCTCAGAAGAATTTCAATTTGGTATATTATCTATACCGAGGCTAGAGGTTTTGAAAGAAAAAGAAATCTTCCGATCGCAAGTTCTTCCTTATTCAAGGCAAATCATTTTTACAATGTCTGCTATATAATTGCCATTTTCTGTATGAAAAATGAGATAAATGTAAAACCGGAGCAAATTTTGAAAACCAAAAAATTTGATTTGTTAAAATGTAGCGCATGAAGACCCTGAATGTCTACACAATTAATTTTCAACCCAATGATTCCTTGTCATTTTAACATTGTAAAAAATTATCCTTTTTCTTATCTTTGTTCAAACAATTAGAAGGCATTGATTTTAAGTTATAGGCAGGCTACGTATCGTTAAAAGTTTCATGTTATGACCTTGTTATTGTTTCAATAGTCAAGAATGTCACACAATTGCGCCGTCTTATTAAAGTTTTCTATATTTCACGTTTTTCATCATTTTAACCTTTTTTATTAAATTATTATGTACAGTCCTGAGTAAATTTATTTATTTCTATCAAGCAATAAGTTTCTTTACTCTATCAAATTAGGAAATATCTTGACTCATCAAATTAGGAAATATCTTGACTGATCGAATTAGTAATTTTTCACTAATATTCCAATTCTCGCTAATCAAATTTATAAAATTGCACTAGTAATTAGCTAAGTTTAATTAATTTTAAGCCAGAGAAGGAACAAAGCATCTTTTGCATGAAAAAAAGCTATAAAATAAAAATAAACTTCTTTAGACACGCAAGTTCTTCCTTATTCAAGGCAAATCATTTTCACAATTTCTGCTACATAATTGCCATTTTGTGTATGAAAAATTAAATGAATGTACATAATCAATTTTTAACCCATTGAATCCTTGTCATGTTAACATTGTAAAAAATTAGTTTCTTCCTTATCTTTATTTAAAGAGTCAGAAAGCATTGATTTTAAATTGAAGGCAGGCTACAAAATGTTTAAAGTTTCATAATATTACCTTCTTATTATGTCAATAGAGTCAAGAATGTCACACAATTGCGTCGTTTCATTAAACTTTTCTATTTTTCACATTTTTCATTCTTTTAACCTTTATTATTAAATTATTATATACAGTCCTCAATAGATATATTTATTTCTATCAAGCAATAAGTTACTTCCCTCCGTTAAATTAGGAAATGTCTTGACGAATCAAATTAGTAATTTGAATAAAAAAAAAAAAGAATCTTGCCAAATTCACAAACATAATTAGGATTTCAATTTTAGTTAAAGGGCTAAGAAGAATGTCACATTTACGAGCACAAAAAACTGAGCGAAATTTAAAAAATTTCAATGTAGAATATTATTATTTCATCAAAGCTGGACGTATTCAGGAGAATTAAAATTTGTATTTGACATGAGTAAAACTAACGTTATCGTCAAATTTTAATGCAAAGTTTTATTTTTGAAAACAGGTGAAAAGTGACGATTTTTCGATATTTTGTTTGCATTATTTTGATTTAATAATTATTTTTGAAAACCAAAACTTACCCCGTGAGGTTATTGTTTGCTTCAATCAAAAATTGGACCTCCTTTTTTCTTTTTCATCCTATTATATGACAAATTTTTTGTTTAAATCAACACTTGAGATTTTTGCTATATATTCGGAGATTAATATTTCCTAAAGAGATCAAAATTGCTCAAAAATCGCTGTTTTGAGTTTTGGAATTTATAGTTGCGACTTAGTTGAAGTTGTTGTTCGTTATTTTAAAGGGCTGAAAATTTGCAAGTGCTTGTTTAATTTAATTTAATTTACAAACATTTTTTATTAATTTTAAACCTCCTGATTACACTATTTAATTAATAAGTTATGCAAATTAAGTAACTTACTACAACCTAAAATTTGTAAACACACACTATTTTGACATTTTAGAAGAATTTTAAAAATGCTGGACTTCTTCAATAAATTATGTACAATTTAATCAGTAATTAATCGAATGTTTCATAATCCAAATTCAGCGGTATCGACTAATAAAATTTGCAATATAAGGGTTGCTACAAAATCCGAATTTCGAAATTCCGTGACTGTTCTCTGACCAATTTTTCATTTTCCCTGACCGTTCTAAATTTTTCTTATACGTATAAAAACAACCTTAATACTGGGAGAACAATAATTTTAATATAACAAGTTTTTGTTTAAAAATAGATTTGAAACATTTTCAGAGAGAACAAGTTTTCAGCTCAAAAAGATCAATTTTGAACCAAAAATAGAAGAATTACATTTTTAGCTGAAATAATTCATTTTCAGCCGAGAAAAAGGGAATTAAAAAAAAAAGCTAAATTTTCAGCCAAAGTGCTGAATCTTCGCTAAAAATGCATTCTCCACAAAGACTGCAATAGTACATGTTTCCACCAAAAAATATTTTAAAGTTTAATCAGAAACAGTTGAATTTAAACAATTAATATGATTTTTTAACTAATTGTTTGAATCCTCGCCTAAAACGGACCACTTTTCAAATCAAAAAGAGGAATTTTCAACAATAATGAAACGAAAATGC
>CAKNWW010000104.1:0-11730 GCA_932074435.1 Andricus kollari
TTCCTGCAAGTAAACCAATCAGATTGCGAACAAAAGAACATACCTATTTTCCCGTTCCAGCCCAAGAACAGATTGTGCTATCAGCATCCAATGGTGACATTTTTGCAATATTAGAGCCTAGCGGGTTCCTTCGTGGAATATATTCGACAAATAGAGCTCATCGGAGAATAAAAATAAATATGATAAGCCGCGAAGTCGATACTTTGACCCCAGATGAAGTGCGATGTTCTCTAGTAGGCGAAAGTCGTCCAATCTTCCCTTACAATTTTAATAAAGCTTTCGCAAATGATGATTCACTACAGTTTGAATGGAATACTAAAAGCCAGCGTAACCCTGACTCTTCTTTTTCTGACAGACAACATTCACCTGAACGGACTTCACCTCAGGAGCCTCCTTTTCGCGCCAGATCCAGGTCCTCTCCGGGAAGGCGTATGTCTGTTCAAGTACTTGGATGTTCAATAAATGAACTTGGCTATGTTCGGCTCATTCCTTGCATAAACGATAACCAGCGATTTGAATTCCGAAGATACGTTTTCCCTGCCTGTGAACGAATTCAATTGCGAATAGATCATACGAACTATGAGCTTGGGCCAAACCAAGAATATATTGTATTATCAACATCAACTGGTGACGTTTTTGCAATATTGGATTATAGTGGGACTCTTCATGGGATATATAGAACAGATCAAGATAATTTGCGAATAAAAATAAATGTAATGAACGGCGTAATTGATAATTTGACTGCAAATGAAATGAGGTGTTGTCCAGTAGGCGAAAATCACCCAATCTTCATAAACAGTTTTACTAAAGCTTTTGCATATTACGATTCACTAGAGTCCGAATGGAATTCCAACGGCAAATGCTATCATATTTCTTCTTCTTGTGCCATACAGAATGCACCTGCCCGGACCTCTCCTCAGTAGCCTCCTCTTCATGCCAGGTCCAGTTCTTCTCCGGGCAGGACTCCTTCTCGTGAAATACTAGGATATGCACTTGGACAACTTGGATATATTCGGTTTATCCCCGAGCCAAATATGAACCGGCAATTCGAGTTTCGATGATTATATTTTCCCGCCGATGAAGAAATTCGACTGCTTGTAGGAAATAATAAATTTATATCACGCCAAACCAAGAATATATTGTGTTATCAACATCCAATGGTGACGTTTTTGCTATACTGGAGTATACTGGGATTTTCCGTGAAATATACCATAAGACAGATAGAAATCATTTCTGGATGAAAATAATTATGATAAGCGGTGATGTTAAGAACATGACATCAGACGAAATAAAAGAATGTCATGTAAGGCATATATTACCCAATCTTCCCACACGTTTTTGTGAAAGTTGTTGCAATTTTTGATTCACTGGAGACTGTGTATAATTAATTCAATGAAAAAATTGTAAAATGAAACATAATAATCCTTGGGGCCTGCAGTTGGATCAAAATTTAATTAAAACATTAAAACATCGATGCAAATAACTAACTTTTACGTAAAAGATTTTGATTTTTAATATTAAAGACCTGTAAATGAGCTCTAATTACTATAATGTAACGGCGGTTCAAGTTGTCAAATTAATCTGAGTAATTTGTTCAATTTTGTGGAATCGTGATTACCATCTTATTAATTCAGGATGTTTCCTTTTTCGGCTTCCCGGTTACCGTTTAATTTCAATGATGAAAAGTTTTTTCTCTTAAATCACTGACGCACTGACTCTAGTTTTGATTCTAATGTATTCAAATTTAAAAAAATGTAATAGAAAACAGATTGTAAAATTCCAAAGGATTTATGAAAACACAATCGATTTCATATTCGGGTTACCCTAACTCATAGCTATTGCCACACTTCATTCGCTAGGGGGAAAGAAGGAGTGGGCAAGGATTAGATTTCTCTTTTTTGAAAAAGGATGTAACTTGCCAGTTTCACACTTTTCCCTGGACCGTTGTACATGGTTGAAAACTGCAATGGGACCGATTCGCCGTTTCTATTCTGGGTTCAGTAAGCTGATACGCCGAATCTAAAAATCCTTGACGGTGAGAAACGATCTTTGCTGGTTTCGAATTTAAATGGATATACGTCTGTAGGTCAATTTAGCGTCATTTAAAAAAAACTGTTCAAGGCCCAATAGGTCACGAGATATGACCTTGGAAAGTGAACTCTTCCTGCATAGAGGCACCTAAGCCTGCCATCGAATGAAGATCCAAAAGCGTCATACATTTCTCTAGTCCAGTCATCTGGTAGTACGCTCAGGTGCTTCTATGCAGGAAGATTGCACTTTCCAAGGTCATATCTCGTGACCTATTAGGGCTAGGACAGTTTCTTTTTTTTTAATTACGCTAAATTGACTCCACTTTCATTTGTTCTGTAGAAACTTTGTCGTAGGATCCACAGGAAACGATGTATTAAAAAAAACACGACTTTTTCGTTTTAGGTCACAAATGCAAAAAAAATTATATATTTGAAACATTGCAATTCCCCAAATAATAGGTCTCGAAGACTTTGTTTTAGATGTACGCATAATTTTATAAACTCTATTTCATCTTCTAGCACCATCAATGCAAACTAAATCTGACAACTTTGCGACCTTGACAACTTTGACCTTGCAACTTTGACAACCTATTATAGGTAGGACATTGTTTTTGTGTTGAAATAACAGCAAATTGAGTCTACTTTCACTAATCTGTGGAACACTTTTCCGTGCAGTGATTAGATGCAAGGCTACACAGTGTTTTCTTAAGCAGAGTGATTTTTCGCTGAAAATCCAAAAAAGTGAGGTTTCTTCAATGTATCCTAACTCGAAACCTATGCAAGATAGCGGATTATTTCGAGAACAGAATTTTCTCAGAATTTTTGTCTCTCTCTTTTTTCTGTTAGACATTTTTCTCTGAAACGCAATGTCAGATTATACTTAATAACGAATAAGGGGCCGAGTTGGGCTACGGCTTAAAAAGGTCTTTCCTGGCTAATGCTTAAATTTATTTATTAATGAAGTCGTGGCCCAGCTTAGTTCCGCGTCGAGTGCAGACAAGAATGAGAAACCGTGTCGGTGCAAGAAGTAGTACAGAACTGTGATGAGAATGTTGAGTGTGACCGACTGTAAGGTACGAATGTGTAGGTGAGGTAGGACATTTTTCCAAACATTTTGCAAATTTTGATTGGATGTTCATTTTCAAGCTACAATTTGGAAAGGAACTATGGAGGGAATCTACCTTAGGAATCGTTGACTTCTAAAAAATGCTGACTGTCATAAAGTGACTTAAAGTCACCTTTGGATCCTTTCATTTAATATTTTAAAATTATAATTCGAATTTGATTGACTAATCATTATTAATTGTTTCCAATTTACTTTATTTATTCAATTAGTTTATACTGTCAATTATCAACGGTGGTTCAAATATTATTATTAAGGGTTAATTATTATAGGTCAGATCAGCTGTCCAAATAAATCGATTACTTACATAGGGAGAACGCTCGGAGATAAGAAAATGCGCCTACCAGGAAGGTACGTAACAAACCGACTCTAGAAGTTTTGTTATTGTCCTTGATTACGGGGTTCAAATCAACAGTACTTTTACATGCTAGTTGGATTCATTATTTTTTTAGAGTAAAATTTGGGAGTAGAGGCTTTTCCGAAAAAGGTAATAAACTTATAAGATAACATCTCAGAACCTGTCACAACTTAAACTATCGTTGGATTAAACGCTTCTTTTATAGACATATACGGGCTTCGTACACTGAGAGAAGAGTTCGGATGTGAGTAGCCAAGGTTTGGATCTCAGATCCAAAGAGAAACCGAAGGAAAGGATTTCTCCTTACCTTTGGATGTGAAACCCAAACCTTATAGTTCAATTGCACTTACATGTGGAAAGCATTACTTTAGGTGTAAAATCCAAGGAGGTTAGGTTATTCCTTTGGGTATGAGATCCAAAGATAATGGTGCGTCATCTATGTACCTTTAATTATATTGTCTAAACCGCATATTTCTCATGGGAACAAGGATGAAGAAAGAGACTCTTTTTGTATTGCACGTCATGTATTTTTCAAATAAAAATTGATATTTACATTAGACAAGTAACCTTAAAATACAAACACTTAAAAATTTAGGAAACATATAGTCTAAAGCCCATGTCAAAGGGAAGCATTTGAAACCTCGGACGATTTTTCATAAATTGCGAGCAACGGAGTTATTAATTCTAAGACAGTAAACATTCATAATCATTGGAATCTTCAACCCAGTAAGCATGATAGTCATTTGCAAATCCCACGGCAAATAAAGTCTTACAGATTAATAAAATATCACCACGCACATTTTTTTAAACTGTATCAACAACACCAAAGATTGGATTAATTTCGTTTGTGACCTCCAAACGCATAACAACACAAGATCCTTTCCGGTAAGTGTGCTCACCAACTGTCACCCAGATATAAAAAAGGGAAATCCAATGGGTATTATAGGTTTTTTTTTATAATTTCACGTTTTAAACATTATTTAATGATTTCTACTGATATAATTGTTATTAGCATGACACTGCATTGTTAGGAAATTAAAAGTAATTATTTAGAAGTTATAAATTTAAACAATTTTCATGTTTACTCATCAATTTCAGATTCTTCATCTGACATAACATCATTAGATTTTACATTTTATTCTCCCATCATTGTGACAACCAGTAACCAGTCTTGATATTCTTGTTGTAAAAATTTAGATTTTAATAAATTATTGAGTAGTAACAATAAAAATAATAGCGCACTGGTTCGCCGGCTGGTCACTACACGCTGCAACCTGCACAGCTGTGCTAGAGCGAATAACGGGAGCTGCGCGCGCGACGTATCTCCATGTGTCCTACTCTAATATAACGTGATTTACGTAAAAAATAATTTTTATATTAGTTTTAAGCTGTTTACTAACTAATTAGGGTTCGCTGATTCCGAAAAGGCTTCAATATTTACACGGCCTTTTTGAGAAGGCATAAAACTACTTCTTCCGTAGTTTGAGTTAGCATACAATAAGCTAGCTTTTTATTATCCAAAGATCAAAAGTTGCAGTTTACATTTTACAAAAACTCTGAAGATTACATAGGACCACAACATCTGAACCCTTGCAACACGGAGAAGACCAGGTGGTTCTTGTATTGTCGGGGTCGCTGAATTCGAATCCGTTGTCCGTTTGGTCCCATCAGGCCAGGGTCAAGGTCAATTCAAGGTAAAACATACAAAATTCATCGCTAACCAATTAAATCAGGATACCTATAGGTTTTCGGGGTTGTTGGATTCAAATCCGTTGATGTGTCGTCCCATCAGGTCAGGGTCAAGGTCAATTCAAGGTGTCAAACCTACAAGATTAATTTTTAACCAAATAAATCAGGGTACACATAGGTTTTCGGGGTCGCTGAATTCGAATCCATTGTCAAGCTAAGTTCAAGGACAAATTTACAAAATTCATAGCTAACCAATTAAGTAAGAGTACGTATAGGTTTTCAGGGTCGCTGAATTCAAATCCGTTATCCGTTTCGTCGCATCAGGTCAGGGTCAAGGTCAATTCAAGGTCGAACCTACAAAATAAATCGCTAACCAAATAAATCAAGGTGCATATTGGTTTTCGGGGTCGCTGAATTCAAGTCTGTTGTCCGTTTCATTTGACCTTGAATTATCCTTGACTTTGACCCGATGAGACCCCGAAAACCTATAAGTACCCTGACCTATTTGGTAAGCGACGAATTTTGTAAGTTAGACCTTGAGTTGACCTTAGCTCAGACCTGATCGGACCAAACGGACAACGGATTTGAATTCAGCGAACCCGTGTTGCAAGGGTTTAGATTTTGTGGTCCTGTGTTATCCAGCTTGCTCTCAATATTTCTCTTGGTTACTGTCCATGTGCCAAAAACTCCGTTTGAAATCTAAATTTCTTAAAAGTATACACGAAAATAAGTTTCCAGTTTATCATTTATTACTACTGTTTTTGTACAATCATTTTTTTAATAATATTATTATGAGACCTGTGCAGGTGTTAGAAAATCATCAGCCTTATATAAAAAAGAGTACCTGAAGAAAGAAATATATATTGCAAAATATTTCAGGATGACCACTAAAATTCTACAAAAAATTCCTGGTCATTTTCCACTTTTCTTCTAGTTTGAAAAAAAATTACTAAAAATATTTAAAAATATTTACTCTAGACATAGATCTGAAAAATTTAAGTTATTACGCATTTATAACTTTAATTGAAGAATTTAAGAAGCGAAGTGAAACAAACAAGACTATTTGCACGCCTAATGTACTTAACCTTCGCTTATTCACTGTAGAAATAATACCACAGAAAAATTACGAAATTCCATTAAGAATGTCAGCAAACAACTGTTAGATTATAAATGACGAAATAGTCATTTATAATTTATAAGATAGGATTTATATAGTATTTATCATGCGAGGTTCAAAATAAGATAATTTTTAAATATCACATATTTAAAATTGTAAAATAAGTGTTTTTTTTAAATTTTTTTAATAAGTGGTTATTCATTTTCGATTACTATGTATTGCCGTGCATAGAATTTTGAAGTTTTGAAAAAAAATAGTTTTAAACATTTTTAAAATGCTCGACCTTTTTGAATTTGAATCATAAACAGCTCGCTAACCAACTTGTCCTTTTCTTTCATGGCTTAAAAAAATGTGCCAAAGCTCAATCCAATCTCATAATTTCTTCGATAGTTATCGTGCCTACAGACATTTACAGAAAGTTGTTTTAAAATATTCAAGCTTGCAAGTTGAAAAAAAAAAACATTTTAAAACTCAGAATTCCTGCGAGTAGAAATTTTTAAATTTTAAACTCTGTTAATTCAAATTTGTATGGTTATTTTAACCTTCTATGATGAATTATGTAATTCGTAACGTTCTCAACGAAATAGATGTAATTTTGTACCTGCTGGTAGCAAAGACCTGGTGGCGAAAAGACCATGAAGTTTTCCACTGATTTAACATGGGAAAAAGTCAGCTTTTTGTAAATCTAATATTTAAACACGATAATATGTTACAAATAATTCCGTGTTTCAGTATATTGTTCAGAATTCGTCAGAGAATGAGAATCAATCATAAATTTTGAGATTGAATAATTTTAAGCCACTCTTATGAGTCCCAGAGGAAAACCCCATAAGTGACAAATTTGAATTTTACGTAATATTGCGGTAACTTAAGAATATCCAGTCATTTCCACGCATCTTTTTAAATATTATGTGTTCAAGTAGGTCATTGTCCTTTACTCACACGTATTGCGTGTATAGCTTTCTATAAATCACCGTAAAAACCTTGAAAATTGTAAGATCCTATTCTTTTTTGGTTAGAATATTTGATTTGATTTGGAGAGAACAAGAAAAAGCACAAGTACTCTACCATGTTATTGCTGGTTCTTTTTGTCACATTTACTTTTCTCTGTAGTTTTAAATGATTCAAGGAACTTTCCTTTTCAACCATTCTTTTTGTTACATACATAGTTTAGAACCAATTAAAACCCATACCTTTGAGATGAAAATTCAATAATTATATCTCGGAAGGCCAACCTTCAAACTAATAACGTCGTCATCTCACATATATGTGAGATAACGACTACTTACGTATATATTTGTACATTGATGGTGCAATAGACTATTCTTTAGTTACATTTGTCAAACCACTTATTCACTCAAGCATTAATCAGTTTTTCTTCTACATTACGAAAATAAGGATGGTCTATACTCTCGTTTTCACTCTGGCGGTCATCTTTAATTCTATTGGTGAATATACTTATATATTTATCATTTTTATTATATTTGATATAATACATGCATGAATACGGCCATTTCTCAGACCTGTGGAACGAACATAAAGTCCCCCTTTCCAGCTTATATTCATATAATGGCCATTTGTATATTTATGTCGTCAAAAATTATGACTTCATAGTAGTGTTGCCACTGAGCGAGAAATCCCGAGGAACAAGACGGGACGGAACGAGACATACCTGCTGTCTCGTTTTTCCTTATCTCGTGGCGCACTAATGCTAATAAGCGTTCTTCAATGAATACTTAGAGTCGAAATCTGATTATATATTATACTTGTCTGTCCATTACTGATTAATTTAATTTCAAACACGACTATGTTACGATTGTTTCGAAGATTTCACTTCATTCTCTTAGTATTTTGCGCTGTTCTTCTTAATAACTTATTTTGCCAATTATAACAACACAATATATGAAACAGAAATTTTAAAAGATAGGTATCAGGACATTTGTTGTTTAAAGAATTTAACAAATTTTTTAATATTTGAAATGTTTGTGAAATCCTTGAAATATTTGGAAATTTTTTCGAATTCCTTCAACTCTTTTAAAGCATGCAAAATCTATGTGAAGTCTTGAAATTTCTGTGAAATCTTGCGGAATCTCTTGAAATTTTAGAATAATCTTTGAAATGCACAAAATCTATGTGAAACTTTTAAATTTCGGTAAAATCTTTTGGAATCATTTAAAATGTTTGAATATTTTTTAATATCTTGCGGTTGGGCAAAGTTGAAATAAAGGAAAATAATTTCTTAATCGTAGTTTTGGAAAAAATATAAATGCTATTTTTGTTTCTTAATCTGCATAATATGTGACCGTCCGCGAAGAAAGGGACCTAATGCGGAAAAAATCTATTTTCATTTCCTTCCGTTTAATTTCATTTTCATTTTACCACATAGCTGTACGCAACGTGTCCGTGAGCTACACTGGCTCGTGTCTAAAAGTGTATTGATAAGTGGAGGGGGTGCTTTTCGCAGACGCATCCCCACTACTCAAATGCTGGCTTGTGGACTCTACTACGATCGCCCGCCCTGTAAAATTCAGCTTTGACGCCTTAGGTCCCTTTCTTCGAGGACGGTCACATATGACTAATTCTCAAAATTTTTTCAGATTTGTTTTTCAGATTCTGTAGGGAAAATTAATTTTTGTATAAGCACCTGAAAACGAAAAAAGTCTAGGAGCTCTGCACATAATTTTTTTCGGCATAAAAAAGCTTTCTTATGTTTAACATGTACTTCCGAAAAATTTACGAATATCATCAGATCACTAAAATTGACTAGTCGCTGACTAGCTAACAAAATTATTCATAAATTTTCGAGCAGCTATATTTGTTTCATTTTCAGGACTAAATAATAGATTAAATTTTCCCCATATGAACTTTAACAAAAATTCTAAACCAATTGTAAAAATTGGGCATATTATGCAGATTAAGAAACAATAATAACATTCACGATTTTTCCACGACTCGGCGATTAAAGAACTTTTTTATATTATTTCACCTCAGTCAGACCCTAAGATATACACATCTTGATACTCGTCGTCTAGGACGTCGTTACGATATAATGGGCATTGTATACCAACGAACTTGAAAAGCGGCTCTTAAGGTCGGCTCCTACGGCTCTCACTGAAAACATACATGTATCAATAATGTCCCTCTTCTTCCCCTTTGTACATAATATACTACTAAGCTTTAAGCGAAGAAATTACTTTTCAGCAATACAATAGAATTTTTAACGAAATAGTTGAATGTTCAACCTGCAAATACGAATTTATTCGAGGATAGTTGAAATATCAAACTGAAAAGCTCAATTTAGAACAACACTATCATTTTCAACTAATAAAGATGGAGTTTCGGCCAGATAGTAGAACATGAAGAAATTATTCCTCTACTTATGATTTTCAAGCATTTAATACCAAAAACAAGAATAAAGTATCAAGCTCTTTTTGAAGCTTGTTCACCAAGAAACATGAATCCTCTATTTCTTTTCGCAGAGTTAAGTTCACAGTCAAGCAGAGCTGGCCTCGATACTCCTCGCCCTGTCCACTCTCGCTCTTCTCGTTCTCGCCGTATACTTCAGGCTCCTGAGGAGCAACCAGTTCGTGACAGGGACAGGTCACCTCCTGGTAGGCCTCCTTCTTCTAATGTACTTGGATACACACTTGGACAACTTGGATACGTTCGGCTTATTTCCAGCAAAAATCAGAAACTACGATTCGAATTTCGAAGATACGTTTTTCCTAATGTTTATCCAATTCGATTGCGACTAGAACAAAAGAAATACATTCCCATACCAAACCAAGAACATATTGTATTATCAACATCCAATGGTGAAATTTTTGCAATATTAGAGTATAGCGGGTTTCTTCGTGGAATATATGCCACAACTGCATCTAAATGCAGAATTAAAGTGAATATGATAAGCGGAAACGTTGATAATATGACCCGAGATGAAATTCGAGATTGTCCAGTGGGCGAACGTCACCCAATCTTCCCAGAAAATTTCATTGCAGCTTCAGCAAATAACGATTCACTAAAGTCCGAATGGAATCCTAATATTAAACGCAACCCTAGTTCTTCTTCTTCTGACAGACAACATTCCCCTGACCGTACTTCTAATGACGAGCCTCCTCTTCACTCCGAATCCAGGTCGCCTCCTGGGTGGCCGCCTTCATCAAAAGTGCTTGGATATGGACTTGGAGAACTTGGATACATTCGGCTTATTCCCCGCACAAATCAGAACCTACGATTCGAATTTCGAAGATACACTTTTCCTGCAGGTAAACCAATCAGATTGCGAACAGAAGAACAAATTTATATTCCCGTTCCAGCCCAAGAACAGATTGTAGTAGCAACATCAAATGGTGACATTTTTGCAATATTATTGCATAGCGGAACTCTTCGTGGAATATACTCATCAAATAGAGCTCATGCGAGAATGAAAATAAATACGATAAGCGGCGAAGTTGATAATTTGACCCCAGATGAAGTGCGATATTCTCCAGTTGGCGAACGTCGTGCAATCTTCCCTTACAATTACATTAAAGCTGTAGCAAATGACGATTCACTACAGTTTGAATGCAATACTAATAGCGAACGAAACGCCGGCTCTTCTTCTTCAGACAGACAACATTCACCTGAACTGACTTCACCTCAGGTGCCTGCTCTTGGTACCAGATCCAAGTCCTCTCCAGGAAGGGCTATTTCTGTTCAAGTACTTGGATGTGCAATAGAAGAACTTGGCTATGCTCGACTTATTCCTTGCACAAACAAGAACCAGCGACTTGAATTTCGAAGATACATTTTTCCTGCCTACAAACCAATTCAAATGCGAATAGATCATACGAACTATGAGCTTAGGTCAAACCAAGAATATGTTGTATTATCAACATCAAGTGGTGACGTTTTTGCAATATTGGATTATACTGGGGCTCTTCATGGAATATATAGAACAGATAAAAATAATTTGCGAATAAAAATAAATATAATAAGCGGGGCAATTGATAATTTGACTGGAGATGAAATAAGATGTTGTCCAGTAGGCAAAAATCACCAAATCTTCCCAAACAGTTTTATTAAAGCTTTTGCGAATTACGATTCGCTGGAGTCCGAATGGAATTTCAAAGGCGAATGCTATCCTGGTTCTTCTTCTTGTGCCAGACAAAAGGCACCTACCCGGACTTCTCAGTAGCCTCCTCTTCATGCCATGTCCAGTCCTCCCCCATGCAGGTCTCTTTCTCATGAAGTGCTAGGATAGGCACTTTGATGACATGGATATATTCGGCTTATTCCCGAGCCAAATCAAAACCGGCAATTCCAGTTTCGAAAATACTATTTTTACGCCTATAAAGAAATTCGACTGTCTGTAGGAAATGGTAAATTTGTATCACATCAAACCAAGAATACATTGTGTTATCAACATCCAATG
>CAKNWW010000109.1:0-28637 GCA_932074435.1 Andricus kollari
CAGGGACTCGGTACGAAGGTTTTATTCCGGTTAAATTTTTCTCCTCATTGTTACGGAAAGAGGAACAGTAGCGTCTTAAAACCTCAGGTACAGCTGTAAATGAGCCTATGAAAATTTTTAAACCGAGTTGAACCGTATTTATACCTGGTTACGAAATTTCAGATTGGACTTAAATACGAATTCTCGCCTACGGTTATTTTATGATTTTACCTGTTAGTACAATACAATATTTTACATCGGAGGGTTTTTGAAATTCAAGAGATTTTTTTTAATCCCAATGGTTTTAAAATAAGTTTTAGTGGGAAGCATTTATGTTCGGAGTGGACATTATTTTTGGGTCTAAAACTTGTTGTCGTACCTGAGTGGTCTGTATGTTCATACCGGAGCTAAATAATTTAGCTCCGGGGTGAATCATCACAAAGTGTTAAAAAAAAAGTTTTATATAGGTATACAATTTATACAAATAAATTAATGTATAGAATTCCTGAAAATAAAACAAGAATCCAACGTGCCATCGGGCACTTCAAAATCCCATTTAATTAACATATGGGGAAATTTTGGATTTTCGAAAAATTGAACTCATACTTCAGGATTTGATCGAAACGTGCCAAGTTTTTTAGAGATTGAAGAGGAGTACCTATGAAATAAAACCATACTAATAGCTTTCATTTTTAACCCATCCTTGCCGCCCCCCCCCCAGCGCCCCAAATATGACCAAAAAATCAAAAACCTACATTTTCACGTATTATTGTTACTTTTTAGCAATTTCCGTCGACTTTTTCATACAAATAATTACTAATGACAATATAAATATTTCCCATGACTATTTAAACAATTTTTGATTGTCTAAACAAATGTATCTTATTTAAACAATGATTTATTCCGAAAAAATGTCAAGAATAATCGTATTTTCTGATTTAAATGTAATAGTTTGTGATTTTTTGGAGAAGTAAAATTTTCAAAAAACATTAGGTAATTATTTAAACAATTACTTATTGTTTATTCTCAATATTTCTAAAAATGGACCCAGAGATGTCTAGTTTTTTCTCAAATTGTTATCCTATGCTACTTAATGTTGAATAATTATATAATTTTGATACATACCTTTTAATGGTTAATAAGTTTCTATTTGTTTGAACAATTTTGATTTGCTTAAGCAGTTTTTTTCGAAAACTTTAAAAAAAGGAAATAAAAGAAAATACATATAATTAATTTTCTGACTGTATAGTGTATAGAAATAATATATTGACCACTTTCTAATTGTTTAAACAAATATAATTTGTTTAAACAATTGTTTTTCCAAAAATATTTTTTACATCGTATATTCTGAATTTAACATGATATTGAATGATTCCGAGGAGTAGTAAATTCGGTTTAACACGTCGTGTCATTGTTTAAACAATATTTATTCGTTCAAAAATATGAAGAAAGCAGTACAAAATTTTATTATGACTTTTATGATTTATTAAATGATGCGCCAAAAAGATGTAAACCGTCCATGCTCAATTTGGAGGAAATTTGAAAAAAAAAACAATAATTATTATTATTAATTTGGAAGAACAATTTTTTTTAACAAATTATAAGATACGACAAATGATGATTTGAGGAAAATCGTGTATTTAAAAAAGATCTGAAAATTTGTTAAAAATAACTTTTTGATAGGCTGCGCAGTTTTTATTTTATTCATAAAATTATGCGTAAAAATTTTTTTAGAAAAATTTAATTTTTAGACAAAAGACACACGATACGAAAAAAGTCGTTTTTGTTTTGATAGTTAAAAAATAAAAAAATAAAATAATTAAATTTTTGGACAAACGACACAAGTTATGGAAGAAATGAATTAAGAAAATTATTAGTTTGTCATGAATAATTTGTTGATAGGACAGTAGTTTTTGTGTTAATTGTAAAAAATAGCATTAAAAACATAAACAAATTTAATTTTTGGAAAAACTACACAGCAGACGAAAAAGACAAAAGTTGCAATAAAATGTATAATAACAAAATTGTTTTTTTTTATTCTAGTATACGCATTTCTTTTCATTATAAGAACAAGATTATAAAAATACGTCTGTGTTAATACCAATGCATATTGTGAATTGTAATAATATCCCTTTATTGAAATTATATAACATTTTCAGGGTAGTTGAGGATAAAATGTAATGCAAAATAAGAAACAAATATTAACGCAATTATGATAAATAAAATTTGTACTTTATTTTGCAAAATATAAATAAGCAATCGCGGGCTGAGGTACACAAATAAATGTAATATACATTTGATATAATAGTGCCGCATAATGTACAAAAGTTCGCATTTTGGACAAAATCGAGTGCGAAGCACGAGATACATGACGATAATGTATTCGTTAAAGCCGAAGAAGCTTTAACAACAGAGAATTCACAATCACTAAATT
This sequence comes from Andricus kollari, assembly GCA_932074435.1. Lineage (NCBI taxonomy): Eukaryota > Metazoa > Arthropoda > Insecta > Hymenoptera > Cynipidae > Andricus > Andricus kollari. The sequence continues at coordinate 2,414 of CAKNWW010000109.1, forward strand.
ACAGTTTTCGATGATTTGACCTTTAATTTAAAAAAGCCTGTGCACAAGTGGAGGAAGTACATTATTCAACGCAAAGCACGAGATAAATATATTATCGAGTGCGAAGCGCGAGAAGCAATAGTGGCACGCCCTAGGCGCGCTCAAACTTGCGAGCGAAGCGAACCGCGCGCGTTACGGAAAAAAATATTTTTAAAAGTATTTTTTCGATTGCAGTGTTTTCTGATCACTTTTAAAAAATTTGTTTTAAAGCTTTGTGAAAAACAATTTGTACTGCATTACCATTGTTTTTGCATCAATTTTACTTCGTTGAAATAAAATCACGTTTTAATAATACTGCCAGATTTATCAATAGTTATTACAAAAATTAAAATTTTTAATTTAAATAAATAATTTTTATAAATTCTTAACTGAGATATTGCCCAAATAATCACACTTATATGTACACTTATGTACACTTATATGTACTTATCACACAATTAATAAAAGACACTTATGAGGGCCACCATTGTGTGCCGGAACGTTTGAAACAACTTAATTGGTTTCAATTCACCTGACCCTAAAGAAAATGGTTCATAAAATCGATGAAAATAGTCCTATTATTATTATTGCTATATTATAAAGCATAGAATAAAATGCATGCAAACGGAAGAGAGAAAATTATAAAAGATTTCAAAACATTAAAAGACATCTTTACGACGTCGCGAAGACAATGTAATTTAAAGGGTGACTAATGACTATACTCTGTTTCACGAGAGAACGATATTCCTGAAACCGAAATCTGGGTTTTCAAGCGCAGTTGCTGAAAGAAAGGAAAGTTTCAGCGTAGGAACTGCGCGGCCGATATCAATCTCTCATCGAATAGAGTACAGCATTTTTTTACATTTGATCTCTTCTTCATCATCGTCATCAGAGTCATTTTTGTCAAAAATTTCACTGTTGCAACGAATCAGAAGGATAGCATCTAAAATGTCACCCTTTAGATTACCGCGTAATGTGGAGAAAATGTACCGCATTGCCGAAAAGAGCCTCTCAACGCTGACTTGCGTTGCTGGAGTTGCAAGTACAATCATGGCCAGCTCATGCAATTCTGGCCATGTGTGCTGCTTGTCCTTCCAGTACGCCAAGACATCGCAAGACGCCGGCTGAGGTTTCTGCTGTTGGAAAACTTTCAGCTGGAGTCTTAAGTCATCAGCTTGGACTCTTCCGTTGGAGAGGTCTTTTTTCTCGCGGAATTTCTCAGCTACCCTTCTTTCAATTTCTGCTGCTGCAGAATCGTCTTGCTCATCAGCTTCGTTGGAAGTGCTGCAGACACTTTTTTCCTTGCTGCTTTCCTTCTCACGTAAAAGACGATTATGCAGAATTTGCAAGTGTCGAGCCGCTGTCTCCTCAGCTTCACCTTCTAAAAGGATCGAAAACCGAGGATCCAAGTACATGGATGCCAGCAATATCTCATTTCCGATAAGGGATTTTTCCCTTTTCTCCATATTTTCGAAAACGGATTGAGCTAAAGGCGAGTTGATTTTCTTTGTATCGATCTTGCATTTTTCCCAGATCAAATACAAATCTGACATCAACAACGCCTTTTTTTGCAATAGCTTTGTAGCTATTTTTGCTGGCATCAGTGACTTGACGTACAGCTCGAGTTCATCCCACTCTTCTTCCGAGAGATTGAACTTTTTTATTAAGTAGCCGTAGCATCGGAACAACGCCAAAACAAGGAGCATGTCGATCGTTGAATGCCACCTTGTTTCAACGTCGAGAGGGGGTTTCGGCAAGTGTTTAGTATTTCCGAGTCCACGTCCGATAGCACGTGCTTTCCTCAGAACACTTTCAATCCTAAACTGCACAGCAGCTTTCCGAGCTTTGTTGATGAGCAGTCGGTGTTTTTTTATGCTGTCATCAACAGCAAGCTGGAGCGTGTGTGCAGCGCAACGAACCCCCTTCACCGTTAGTCCATTGGAACAAATGTCGCAATCAACTAAGAGAGCTGTTGTCTCCTCTTCCGTTTGTAAATCTTTCATAATTTTCTCGCGCCCTTCGTTGTTTACTCTTTCACCCTCATCATCAAACTCGTCTTCTTCGAAGAATAAATTGATGGACTCGTCATCGCTGTCATCTTGGCCTCCTTCTTCCAGTTGCTTTGAAGAGTCCCTCGCGTTCTCTTCTATTTTGGAATCTTCCACGCATTCTTCTTGAGATTCTTTGATTAATCTGCACAACTTCACCATATTGCGTGCATTGTCCGATGTGAAGGAATAGACCTTATCGAGGGCTATTTCGAATATACCCAAAATCTCCTTAATTTCTTTCAGGAGTGTATCGCTCGTGTGCTTTTCAAAAAGCTCCCTCGCTGCCAATGTTCTGAGCGTTAATTTGTGCTTTTTAACAAACTGCACATTAACGCCCATAAACGAACGCCCATGACGTGATGCTAAGTCTATTTTTATGCTCAAATGCTTTCCCTAGAAAAAAGAAACAGTATTAATACATGCGTGTCTGAAACCACTCCCAAACAGGAAATTCGCAATAACGATTATTATTGCTATTCTTAATATACCATAAGTGATGCATATCGATCATTTTTCGATAAAATCGAGATTTGCTTCAAACATAGTTAGATGGAACTGAAATTTAATGGAGATCAAGAATTTGTAATGAAAAAATTCGATCGAGACGAGGCGATCATCTCGATTGAGTGATCGTTCGTCTCGATGTGATGAGTATGGTGTTCAAGGTTCCAATTTAATCCAACGAGATTTTAGAAAAATTTTTAAATGATCGATATGCATCACTAATACCATATGAACACTTACTTTAATTTCCCTTTTAATCCGTTCCCGAATTGCCGTTGCTTCCTCTAAGACTAATTTTCGTGTGTTTTCCGTATTAATCGTAATCCTATCCTCCTTTGGAAGCATACGAAGAATAGGATCCACAATTTTGCGGAACCCTCCAGCATTCATTAGCTCTAGTGGTTTACCGTTGATAGTGACGAGTTCCACGCAAGCCATCTCTAATTTATGTGCTGTTAGCTGCACGTTGTTTACAGTGTAATTTTTTACACGCTTTGATAATTGTGCAGCCTTTCGTTTTTCTTTTTTCATTATATTTTTATTGCAGAACTCCTGGTACAAATTCTCATGATTCCTCTGCATGTGCCGCTGCAAATTTGAGGAATGATCTGCCTGCAAAACAAGATATTCCTACTTAAAATACAAAACTATGGTGAAAAAAATTTCACAAAAAAAGTACGAAAAACTGAAACTTTTTTCTAGTATTTAGATAAATTTTCTGCTTTTATATATTTTATTATATATTGTCGTATTTTATTGTAGCTTTAATACAGGTTTCGCAACCAATACATTTTTTATTTTCGACCTACGATGACAAATATTTAGAATATTGCAATGAGATAATTTTAAAATAAGATTTATACATGATCGCTATTACAGGGTGCACAGTCTTCCCCTTTTTTTCTTAGTTTCCCCTTTTTCATAAAATTCCCTTTTTTCCCCTATTCTCAAAAAACTTCCCCCTTTTCCCCTTTTCTCATTGAATATACGATATTTCAAAATACAATATTTGTATCACGCGATATCTTTAAAATAAGAGTTTCAAATTTTTGGAATATACAATAAAAAATTAATCATTTTTATGATTTCCATCCGAAATTTCTTCAGTTTGGACGATTTAGAATTAATAATTTTACATTTGATCTTCAAAATCATCGAAATTCAAGAATTTTTATTTCTTCATTTGTAAAATTGAAGGGTTTTTAATTTTGAAAGCTTACTATTCTGGAAAAGTTTTTAATTTTTTGAATTACCAATACAAAAATTAGTAATTTTGATGATTTACATTCGAAATTTCTTCAGCTTGAAACATTTAGAATTGAATTTTTATTTGTGTATCTTTAAAATAGAAGAGTTTTTAATTTTTTTGAATTTACAGTAAATAATTAGTAATTTTGATGATTTACATTTGAAATTTCTTCAATTTTGAAGATTTAAAATTGAAAACTTGACTTTGGATCTTCAAAATCATTCAAATTGAATAATTTTTATTTACATATTTTTAAATTGAAGAGTTTTTAATTTTAAAAATTCACAATAAAAAATTCTGTGACTTTAATGATTTACTTTCGAAGTTTCTTCAATTTGGAAGACTTAGAATTGAAACCTTGACTTTGTTTCTTCAAAATCATTCATACTTAGGAAAAGTCTCTGAAATTATTAAGTGTACCCATCATTGAATAATAATTAAAGCAAATATAGCACTTAAATAAATAATTTTTGAATAAATAAGGTACCAATAACATTACCAAATATGTAGTACTTTTTAAGTAAGTATGCGAAGTTGAACACTTTATATACCTACCTAATTAAAAAATGGAATATTCCAAATTCACCAATTGCAATGTTAAATGTTCTAACTTAAGCAATTTTTTAATTTGAGTTTAAGAGCACTGCAGAGTAGGGCGGAGTGAAAAGTCTAAAACAAATCAAATCGTGGGAACTGAGGGGAAAACAAACTTGTGGGTTGGCATTCGCCAAAAGTGAAAAAAAAATTAAATCAGTAAAATTTAACGATTTCAAATTCAAAATGTTTCCCATTGGTTCAAAAATTATGACACTTATTATATTTACAGCTTTTACCAGCGAACAATAATAAAAAAAAATTACGAAATTTAAAAATAAACTTTTTTCGCAGTAATATTTGTTTTTAAATGTGCAAAAACAGGTTTTTTTGTTGATTGAGTCATATGCACACATTTAAACAAAATTTGGATATGCCGAACCAGAAATTTATTCAGCTTATAAACCGAAGAAAAAATCATTTTGCTTTTTCGGGGGAAAAAAAAACTTTTGTCGCGTTTTATGATTTTTGGGATATCATTTTTTTTTGCGATTTTGGGACGTTATATACACCACGAAAAAAAAATTTTCCCGTGAATAAAAAATAATAACACGTTTCTTTGGTTCATGCTGAAGAAATTTCTGGTTCGAATCAATCCAAAAAACCTGTTTTTGTACATTTTCAACCAATTTTGAATCAGGCAGAATCTTTTTTCAATGTTCAAAATTTTTAATATTGTAATTCTAAAGCGAGAACAGAAGATATTTACCGATTTCAATTTTTTTTACTTGCTTTGAATGTCGGACTACGAATTGTTATCCCTCAGCTCAACGATTCGATTAATTTTAGCATTTTTACTTCGCTCTGCTGTAGAGTGTAGTTTTAAATTGACATTGAAAGTATCAACTATAGTAAGGAAGAAATGACTAATCTTGGAAGTAATATTTGTGAGAACGATGTTAAACATGTCAAAATTTTGTATTTAACTAATTCTATTTTTTTCTCAGACTTTTTCATATCACTGTGAATGGATTTCCAACGACCTAAGTATATCCAATTTTTTCAAATAAATTATTTAATGGCAGAAATCATTGCAATATCATTGAAAATTATTTAAAAATATAAAATTTCTTATAAAAAGATTGTTTGTTCTTTTCGAGATATAAAAATAAATGTTTAATCTTTACCCTATTTTCCCCTTTTTCGTGAGAAAATCACCCTATTTCCCCTTTTTTGATCTCATTTTGCGCTGTGATCACTGCTATTACAAAAAAAGCTTGTATGTTCAAACTTTAAAGGAATTTTTGTATATTAAAGCACAATAATAAATAATGGTTATCAAACGACAACAAAACTTATGTTTAATGACATATATTTCATTTAAAATTATGTCTGTTATGTTCTCAATATTTGTCATCCTTAGCCGAAAAAGAAAAACTTTCCTACTGCAAATAAAAATTGAATAACTAAAAAAGAATTGTTCACGGTCATTGATATTAAAAGATTCGAAATCTTGAAAATACAAATTTTTTCATTTGAAGTTATAAAAACTGAACTGCAAATTGAAATACGCAAAATCACGGTGAGCCTCAACCAACTTAAACCTGAACTTGTTACTCAACGCAAATTCTTTGCAGGATTTAATTATTTGATGTTGCCTGGATACTTGATATGATAAATGAAAAAAATCGATCGAGCCCATTTTTAAAAAATCAAATTTTGATTTTTCGTGATAAAAAATGTTTATTTTATGTATGCTTTTAAACATAAAATATGTAGCAAAAAAGTTCTTATAAACTTTTGTGTCAAAGAAAAACTGGGTCTTCTATACAGGTTTTTGTAGCGAAAATGAGGCTGCAAACACCTCTATAGAAGACCCAGCTTTTGTTTGACACAAAAGTTTATATAAACTTCTTTACTACGTATTTTATGTTTAAAAGCGCGCATAAAATGAACATTTTTTACCACAGAAAAATATCTCGAAAAATAAAAATTGGATTTTTCAAAAAAGGGCTCAATCGATTTGTTTTCTTCTTGGCTAAAAATATCTGCGCAATATCAGATAACTGAATCCTGCAGAGAGTTTTCGTTGAGTAAGAATTTTCATTAACCTTGGGGATGAAAAAGCTCTGTTTGCACTACAAAAAAAACTCTATATAAGCCCCAGTTTTCGCCTGACACAAAAGTTTATAGATACTTTTTTACTACATATTTTATGTATTACAGCGTACACATAACTAAAATTTTGTATTACAAACAAAAACCCTAAAAAATCAAAATTTGAATTTTCATAAGAAAGGGATCGATCGATTTTGTCCATTTTTCATTTAAAATATTCGTGCGTATTAAATGCAGAGACATAATTTTGAATGACATGTATGAGATCCTGTCGATTGCTGCTTTTTGTTTTTTGATAATGATTATTCATTATTGTCGAATTTTTAATTTAATAAAATTTAACTTCCCCCAAAAACATTGTCAACCAAATGGTTACATTTTAGGGACAAAAATACAACATTTTAGAAAACAGTTGAATTATGAACTAACTACAAAATTAACCCTAGAGCCCACCTATACATTTTGTTGCCTTCTAAGCCCACAATCTTTTACCGACTTTCTCGTGTGCGTAAAACACTTTCCATATTGGCGAAAACACTAAAATTATAGATAAATCTCTTCGTTTTTTAATAGCGAAGAGAATAATGTGTGTTATAAAGTAAAATTTATTGAACATGCGCAAAAGGTGACGAAAACATGCAAAAATAAGCAGAGATTGCTATTTTCGTGGGTTACATTTGTACACCAGTGTGTGGTTCCAGGGTTCATTTTTATACAATAAAAATTAGTTTTCATCCAAAACGATAACTTTTCAATAATATATTAATATATTCAACCAAAAAGTTATATTCTAAACAAAATAATAACATTTTCGAAAGTATAGTTGAATTTTTTACTAAATAATTCAAGTTTCCACCTACGAAAAAGAATTCATAACAAAAAAATGTAATGGGTGATATTTCAACTAAAAAAATATAATGCGTCTACCAGAGGATCAATTTTCCACAAAAAATTACATTTTCAGTACAATAAATCAATTTCCAACATAGAAAGACGAAATTTTAACCACTTTACATTTTTCAGTCAAGAAACAAAAAAGCAGTTTATCCAAATTTTTAAACCTTCAAGCCAAAAGACGAATTTTTTTGTAAAACAGATAAGATGGGAAATTTCATAGCAAGACTGATTTTCTACCAAAAATATCATTTTTCAACTAAAAAAGATTAATTCAATTTTTAACGATTTATGAGATCAACCTTCAACCAAAAAAAGAAATTTTCAACAAAGTAGTAAATTCAACTCAAGAAGTTGATTCTTGAAATAAAAAATATTATTTTTAACGAATAATGTAATGGTAGATATTTCAACAAAGAAATATTTTAATTTGAAATAAAAAAAAATTGAATTCAATAAAAAAAGTCAATTTTCCAGCAATGTTGATGAATCTCCATCCAAATAAATAAATTTTGAATTTACAACCAAGAACGATTTCATTTGAATTTGCAACATAAAAGTATGAATTTTAAACAGAAAGTTAATTTTCTACAAAAATAGTTGACTTTTTAATGAACAAACGATGGCTTTTTAACAAAATTGTTGAATTCTCAACAAATTAATAACATTGTCAACTAAAAATATTATCGACAAGAGAAAGCAGCTGCAAAAAAAAATAGAAATGCAAGGAAGCAAATTATTAACAAGATTATTATATCAGGGTGGTCACAAATCGTAATGTTCAATATTCCATAATGAGACGAAATGGATTTTAGAAGGAACACTCATATATATTATATAGGCGAGTAGGAGGGAGAGGTCAGAGTTGTCTCAATTCGAGTGAAAAATAACAGGGGTCCTCCAGTTCAGGTCAAACACTGACCGTTGACTCAAATCGGAAGCACCGCACTGCAACACCTTGCCAGTTTTATTACAAGCTGTTACAGGCTAGGGCGGCTATACTAGGAGTATAACACAAGAATAGGTCACTCAGTTCTGAGTAAACAATAAGCTGCTTACAGTAAGAATTCACTTTCCTAGTCGTAAATTGTAAAAGAGATGCATCTGTAGTAGTCCTTCAACGAAACTGCCCAATTTAAATTTTGAAGGGACACGTAAGTCAACCATAGGCTTGAGTCTGGGGTTCAAATAGGCGAGCTTGTGAAGGGTAAGTTTAAACTTTAAGTTCGTGTTTATGTAAAACGTTTTCCTGATTCCGAATAATTCGAGTACACATAGAAAATCTGTGGTCCTTTTTTTTATTATTTAACGTTTCATGTGTTTAAGAATATGTTAAAACAAATATGTTCAAGGCTAAACTCTTTGAAATTGTAAGCACCTAGAATCAACAAATTTGAAAATAATAAATTTGACATTAAAAATAGTAATGCCACAATTTCACACTTATTCAAAGCATTACAATTAAAAAGATTTTTACTTTGAAGGATTCCAAATTCGACACTATTTCGAAATAAAACACTTGAAAATTGTAATAATTCAAAGCAGTAACCTAGAGAATCAAATAAAGTAGAAATCGTATTCTTAAAAACTAGACACTGTTCAAACAACATTCACTACAAAAATGGTATTAGTTTTCAAATTGAAGATTATGGAAGCATGCAAAACTGAAACCAACAGATGTGCTTTAGAGCAAAAAGAAACGAATTCATATTCAAACAGTTGAATTTTCAATTCACAAAGACAAATTAAGAAGAAACAAGCTGGTTTTTTTTTTTAAATCTCGATTTAGCATTTATAAAATGTTTAAAAGAACTTTTTGATCTTTTAAAAGAATTTTAGGAAAATTATATTTATATACTCAGTGGGGAGATTATATTGACCCTCGATGAAAATAATTGTTTATAATGTTGGATGTTAATTTTGGCTCTCTTTGAAAAAAAACAGCTTTTTAAATAAATGGTTATTAGACATTTTTATTTTGTAAGTGATTTAAATTGAATTCTTGTAATGTTACAAAATAAATCGCAGTATTTGATGCCTTGTCTTTTAACCTTCTTTTTACTTTTGAGGCAGATGTGTATATATTATTCTACGGTGAAAAGCATTGATTAAAATCTCTATTTGACAAATATTTTTTTGAAAGACTTTTACGTACTTAAAATCCTGCAAAGATCGTAGATTAAATATGGCCTTTTTCCTAAGATATATGATTAATTTATCAAGTAAAATTTAAATAATAGAGAAAAAGAATCTACAAAATCTTTAAGAAATTTTTTTTTAGCTTACACAATTTTACCTACTTTTCGGAAATATTTGAGACAGTTTAAAAAATTATATAGAAAATTTAGAAAAATTTTGTAGATATTTAGGATTTGTAAAAGTTTGGAAGTAACTTAAAAATATTTTATATACTTTTGGAAATCTTTCAGTTTTAAAATATTGCTTTAAAATCTTTTTAAATTATCTCATTATATTAATTATTCAACACACAAAACGATACAAACATTTTCCAGAAATCTCATGAATATTTTTTAATTCTCTTGAAACTTTTGAAAATTCTTAAAAATCTTTTTTTTTTCGTTTAAATGATGTAGTTATGATTTTTGGACATTTTTAAGTAATTAATGAAAACCCCCAAGAACGAAATTCCACAAAAAGAAAATATGTCGAGGACAACTAACAATTTTGGAATTGGAAAATTTCCGAATAATTAAATTCACGAAGATTTATGACAATACAGAATTAAAAACTTGTTAAAGAATAAAGTAAACAAAAGAAAATACTTTTATTTCTTGAAAATTGTTAAGATTTTAATATTGTCGGGACAACTGAATTATTTCAGCAAATAATCAGAAATTTTAGAAGTTTTGAAAAGGTTAAAAAATTTCAAACAAAAATTTAAAAATTTTTCAAGATTTTTGAAAAGTTCCAAGAAAATAAAAACCTTGATTAAAATCATTGGAATAATTTCTAATGATTCTTATTATTGGGAAATTAATTTTTGAAGAAAATTCAAAATGATTTTAAAAAATGTCAAATGAAATCTAGATTTTTTGGTTGAAAATTCAAGTCCTTGGTTAAAAATTGAACTACTTTATTACAAAATACAATAAGTACAAAATTAAAAAATAATATAAGAAAATTTGTAAACACAATGACAATTCAGACAAATCTAATTTTGTATTTAAAACGGTAATTTTTCGAACTGGAAAAGGGAAGGTGGAAATTCTATCGCATCCTATCCCTTTGCCAGCTTTATGCTAACTTACTTTTTAAACAAAAATTATTTAAATTTTTTTCATAAAAAACAGTGGAATTCAACAAAAAAGACGAATTTTTAACAAAAATTACGAATGAATTTTCAATTATGTTAATGAAAATAGTGTTACGATAAAAAACCGTGTTTTTCAAATATTATGCATTACCATAGCTTCCTTACTGTTCAATAAAATGTATCAATATTATAAGTCAATCGATTCGTCTCGAATCAACACATCTTTTCTATTCTCGCAACAACTTTAAATGATGAGTTAATTATGAGATAAAATATATTAATAATATTAATATTATAGGTCAATCGATTCGTCTCGAACCAAGGAAGCTTTTGTGTTCTTGTATCAACTTTGAATTATGTTAATGAAAAATGTTTTACTATTAAAAACCGATTTTTTAAATATTATTAATTATTTTAAAAAATGCAAATAATATGTTTAAAAATCCTTTAGTCAGTTTCAAGATTTTTGTGTTGAAAATATTTTCCTCCAAATTTCATCAATTTATTTGCAACTGTTTTCAAGTCATCGTGTTCACAAAAAAGTGTGACATATTACACACACACACACACGCACATACACACATAAACATCCGGACAATTTCTTAGAACTTTGTATTGGACAGTTGAGTTTTCGAACTGAAAAGATGACTTTTTAAGAAAATAGTTGATTTCTGCTTTTTCATAGAGAAAACTTTGTAATGGTAACATTTTCCAAAAAATTGATATTCATTTAAATTATACCTTCCTTAATTTAAAAATGTCTTATACAGTTTTCTAAGCAATTGTCCAGATGATTGTGTGTGGATTTGTGTGCGCGTGTGTGTGGAGGCGTGTGAGGATGTCACACTTTTTTGTGAACACGATAACTTGATAACGGTTGCGGATAAATTAATGAAATTTGCAGGGCTTATTTTCACCACTAATATCTTGAAACTGAACAAAGGATTTCTAAAAAGATTCATTGCATTTTTTAAAACAATTATTAATATTTTCAAAATTGTTTTTTTTTTAATAGTAAAACTTTTTTTACTAACATAATTCAAAGTTGTTACAAGAAGGAACAAGTTAAATAAATTTCTAAAATTCAAAACATTCTTTTTACAAACATTTGAATAAAGAGAAGACTTCTCACAAGAAAATTGACTTAAAATCTGTATACTCAATTTAAAAGAAATCTAAAAAATTATTCATAAGCAAACCCTGCAGATTGGATAGAATTATGAGTTTAGTGTCTGTATTTAAATTTTTTAAATTAAGATTGAAACGAAATCCATTTTATCATGAATAAATTCCGCAAACTAAGCAAAAATTGAAAAATTTGTTGCAAAATAAGCAAAAATTGATTAGTCAAAAAAATTAGTTGAAAAAATAAACTTCCAAAAACCTCACTTTTCGGCTCAGTAGAGACAAGTATAACATAATGAAAAAAGAGGCAAAAAAGGGAAAAAGTCAACCAAAAACCAACCTCTCACTTTTTTCTTTTTCCGTCCTTTTTATACTACGAGGGGACCAACATGTTTCGAAGTCAATTTAGACCACCTCGTCAGGGATTATTTATAAGGAATAACCAAAGGTATTAAAAATAAATAAACCTGTAAAGAAAATATTTGAAACAGCATTAATACAATATTTGATTAAGTTCAATGTCATCGAATATATTTATTGAGAGATTGATAGTTATATAAAGCAGAAATATTTCTGTTATTTATAGTCAAAGAAAATTACTGTAACCAGTTAATTACTCTATCCCATACTTTCTTATATCTTGAGAGATCTCTTTTTGAATTAATAGCTTTGTTTTCCTCTCTCTTTATAAATAACATCTCCTCGAACATCTCCATGAATTCTCTCTTTAATCAAATATTGTATCAATACTGTTTTAAATATTTTCTTCACAAGTTTATTCATTTTTCATACCTTTAGTTATTCCTTATAAATAATCTCTGATGAGGAGGTCTAAATTGACTTCGAAACATGTTGGTCCCCTCGTGGTATTATTCAAAGTTTATTTTTTTATTGTGAATCAATTTTTGCATAGTTTGTGGAAGTTATTCATGATAAAATAAATTTCGTTTCAATCTGAATTTCAAAAATTGACCTATAATATTAATACATTTTATTGAAGAGTAAGGAGGTTATGGTCATTTATATTATATTAAAAAATTATTTTGATGGTATACAATTTTTTCATTCTCATAATTTAAAGTTGATGTGAGAATAGAAAAGATGTGTTGATTCGAGACGAATCGATTGACTTATAATATTGATACATTTTATTAAACAGTAAGGAAGCTATGGTAAAGCATAATATTTCAAATAACGGGTTTTTATAGTGCATTTTTTTCATCAACATAATTCAAAATTATGTTTGAATTTTGGTTAAAAATTCGTATTTTTTCGTTGAATTTCACTGTTTTTTATTTAAGAATTTAATTAATTTTTATTTAGAAATTGAACCTCTTGGTTGAAAGTTAATTTTTTTAACTTAAAACTTGAATGTTAACTTAAGTTAACTTAGCATAAAGCTGGCAAACGATAGTGTGCGATAGAATTTCCCCCTTCCCTTTTCCATCTTCAACCCGAAAGGAATAATTTTCAACAAAACAGTTTAATTTAAAACCGTAAAGATGACTTTTTAAAAAACAAGTTGATTTTAAACAAAATAATTACATTTTTTAACCAAATAATTATATTTTTTAACTAAAAAGATACATTTTTAACTGGTTTTTAGACGCGCGTGCGGTTCGCTTTGCTTGCAAGTTAGAGCGCGCCTAAGGTGCGCAACTCTGTGATATTACGCTTCACGCTCGATAATATATTTATCCGGCGCTTCGCGCTTAATAATATATTTAGCTCGTGCTCCGCGCTTGGTCATTGTAATTCCCCCAGATTTTTGCATAGGACTTTTAAAATTAATGGTCAATCCATCGACAACTGTACTTGAGTGATTGTAAATTTTCTTTTGTTATTATTATAACTTCAGAATAAAAATTAGAAAATTAATAATTCTTGCAAATTTACAAAGCAATTTTCAAATACTTTAAAAGTTTAAAAGTACAGAATATGAGAGATAAACTACTGTGCTTGCTAGATGCTAGTCTCTAGAGGTAGAAGCTGGAGTAGGTAGGCTCGCTAGAGTCTAGGTCTAGACTCTAGAGTCTAGACTCGACTCACTTGTCTACTCAAATTAACTGAGGAAGGGTCAATATGAATGTTACGACTAGGGCCTAAGACCCTAAGTTGTGAAAATCTTGGACATCTGGTCCTGTGTAAGGAATTGCAGCAAAGTACAAGATTTACGACTTCTGACTGTTCATTTCGCTTCGCACTGATGGAGGCCCAGGCAGTAGCGGGCCGTCATTATTAACCACGAGCAAGTGCAAGAGTAACCTGGCAAAATGCTGATAGACATAATTTAGGACATTTAGGTTCACTTGCATCAAAAATGATTAATAAATGAGGCAAGAATATTTTTGTCAAAAGTCGTTCTTTTATCTGCTTTTTTTTTAGATGAAGGATTCACTTTTTTATTGGAAGCGTAGTTTTTATTTTATTTGCTAAAAAACATTAGGTACGATAAAACGTTTAATAAGAAAATTGTTTTCAAATTAGGTATGGAAATTTGCTTTCAACCTGGTTTCCTCACGAGACACGTGATGGGAATGTGTTCGTTAATGCCGAAGGAGCTTTAACAAAAGATAATTCAAAATCGCTAAATTTCAATTGTCGATTTAAAAGTCTGATGCAAAAATGTGAGGATGTATACGATGACAGAGCGTGTAGCGTGAGATAAATACATTGCAATAATAAGTCGAATAATCTACGAAATAGTTGAAAAATGTATAAAACTATGGAAGATTGAGGACAAAAAGGCGACTTTTCTGTACAAAATAGTTTAGCTGTCAACCCAAAAGTATGATCTTTCAACAAAAAGTTCATCTTCAATCAAATAGTTATATTTTAGGTGAAAAAAATTAGTTTTTAAGCCAGAAAATAAATTTTGAATAAAATACATAAATTTTTAACCAAAAAGTTGAATTTTTAACCAAGAAGATTATTTTTTCTTGTGCCTATCGGATGGGGGAATCAAAAATAAATGAAAAAAAGCCATACATTTTTTTCTTATAGCGAAAAATCTTTTTTTTCTACTTTAGCTTCTTTTTATTGTTTATAGTCGAGGATCAGAGAGAGTAAAATTTGTTTGACGCATGTTACCATCACAGTTAATTGAACTTCGATTATATTAGGCACTAGTCAGTACTGATTTGAGGTTTTTTAATGTTAATTATATAATATATAATAATTAATTATTTGACCAGTAATCGACAAAAATTTAACATCAGAAATTAATTAATTAATTAACCTGGTCGACAAAATAATATCAATTTTGAATATATACATGATTCGGTGAAATTTTTCAGATTAGAATTAATCACTAGAAATTCACAGGTTACTGAGATGCAGATTCGCGTCATCCTGTGGATATAGGAGAAGCGAGAACATTTCTGCCGTGGCCTCGCGGCGTAATTGGTTAACGCCGTGGCAGATTTTTTCTCGTTTCTCCAGAAAATTATTTGACCAGTAATCGACAAAAATTTAACATCAGAAATTAGTTAGTTAATTATATCAGTTGGAACGAAAAGGGTTAAGAAATTTGAAGACATCTCGTCTATAGAAAATTAATAATAAAAATTAAATGATTAATAACGTTATTCTAAAATTACCTTAGTGAAGAATTTACATCAAAGCAAAATTTAGTACATTTTTAAAATCTTAGATGACTTTGTTTATAAATTATAAATAAGAAAGCACGCAAAATGTCTTGTCGGGCACCTGTCTCAAATTACAAATTTAAAATTAAAAATGGTCAAATAATAATAACACCATTTATTAAGTATTTAAAATTAACGTATATCATCTATATTTAGTTCGAAAAGAGAAAAATCAAGAGTACAATTCAATATTTTGAAGCTAATGATTTCAAAAATCACTTTAAAGTCTGTCCCACAGGTTTTTTGTCTTGTCAAGCTAAATTTCTATAGGTGAAAATTCGCAAATAATTATTTGAAATGTTTATAATGCGCAATAAAATGGTTAATTTTATACATACGAAAATGTATTTTAGTAAAAAATCTATTCATTAATGTTGATTCCAAATAAGTTTGAATATTGATTACTGTTTTTGCATAATATTTTTTATAAAGTGTCCAGTAATACTCCACAATTATTTATCATACTATAAATTAAGACGATATTTTAGAACGCTGAATTTAAAAATAAATAAATCGTAAAAATAGTAATATTTCACATGTTTTGAAATATTTTTATTTGACCATAGTCGCATGTCCTGACACGCCACCTTTGGCAACGTGTATAATTCACATCCACTGCCAATACATGTCTTGATCTCTTAGTTTTATATTTTCATACTTTCTTGTGTTATGTTTAATTTGAAAAAATATATTTTATGAGGTCTGAAATTTTTTTCTCTCTAAATTATCGTTGTCTAAAACTCTAAAATGGTCAACTTTTTGGTGATCACCATATATTTTAAATAAATTTGATAGAAACCTCATTATTACTTATTGAATATATTTACAAAATATATATTTTTGTAGCAGGAAAAATATTCAAAAGTTTCCAATATTTTAGTTTCAACATGAAACATTTTACACCATGGAATCAAAAATTTTCCCAACAATAGTTATGAGATGGTCTAATTGTATAGAAATTTACCTTTAAAATAAGAACATTAAAAAATATTTCTTATATTAGAGTTCGTTTCTATTTTAAAACAACATTAAAATTTGCACTATTTTTGCGATATCTTCGTAAAAGATTGAATTGTATATATTTACTTAAATCACTTACCAGTGATGCTCTGCAGTGACGAATTTTGCATGTATGCTTTTTGTCCTCAGCGTTGAATTCGAAATATTCATAAATATTGCTTTTCGGCCTTCCAATTTTTTTACTTGTGGGAGTCGCAGGTGTGGACAATGAAGTTGGAGTTGTTGGTGCTGCAACTTCTTCCACATTTACTGATTGGTGCTCCATTGTTAATTTTTTGTCACTATCACGTTAACACTCACGTAAATGCCGAAACTTACGTTTTATAATTTAAAATAGTCTCTGAAAACAATATCCCTCGCAATATCCGCGTAAGAACCGAACTCGTTTAATATTCAAAAACTACCAATGACCAAGAAGTACCGTACCGCTGGCGTTGATGTTCAGAAACTGAATGACAGATTCCTCAGTTTTCAGTCTCCATTGTAGTTCAATTACCTGGAGTCGGTTTAAATTCATTTCCTGGAGGCCCGAACTAGACGTCCACCTTTTCTTGACGAATAGCAAAGATTCTGCAAACCTGATTCGCAGATAAGCAAAAGGAAAGTGGAATGCATCCGCCTTACTGTGAGTCAAAGCATAAGTTTTGCATTTCAAAATAAATTAATGTTGGATGGACCGAAAAAGCGACATTTATTAAACTCAAAAATGGATCAGGCGGAGCCATTCTAAAAAATTGCACCCTCAATATTTCACTAAATTGTGAAGATATTTCAAGAATTTTTACATTCTCATTCATGAGATTGTAATGTAATTGTCCACATTTTCGGTATCTAGTTTTTAACGGATCTTTACGTTTTGGCACTCAAAGAGTCTGAAAATCATAAAATTTTGTCGGCTTCTGTCTTTCTGCCTGAATGTCTGTATGTATAGATGTTTTTATTTATGTATATATGTATATGAACTAGCGTTGAAAATTGTCTGTACGATCAGCGTAAATACTATTAAAAATCACTGCTGACTTTGAAACGTGATTACTCGTTAAAAAATGGAGCGAGAATCTTTTTTGATAACCCGTTAATAAGCTTATTAAATAACGCGTCAATGGTGCCCCAATATATATATTTTTAACCTTTCAAAGAGAAAATATTGCGTGGGAAGTTCTAAACAAAAAATAAAAAATTTCTCGAATTTTGTACCTCGACTTCAACTTGCGGCGTGACTTACGAAAGTTGTAGCAAAAATCTAAAATTCATACCACTCAGTATTTGAAGTCTTGTCTTTAATTTAAGACCATAAAAATTAAAAAATCCTCACGGGTTCTCGAGATACGATTACAAATTTCGAAGCGTGTCTGCGCCGAATTTCAGTCGCTTTAGTAGCGAGTCTGGCTGTCTGCGGTGCTCGCCGACTGAGATTCGACGCAGACACGCTTGGACATTTATTGTCATATCTTGAGAACCCTGAATATTTTTGAAGTTTTATTGGCTTAAATTAAAGATCAGACTTTAAAGACTAAGTGGTATGAATTTGACATTTTTGCTGCAACTCTCCTAGGTCATGCCACACGTTGAAGTCGAGGTACAAAATCCTTGAATTGTTTTTTAAAACTTCTCAAGCAGTATATTGTCTCCGAAAAGTCAAAAATATATCTATTATGGCTCAATTGACGCATAATTTAATAATCTTTTCAACGGGTTTTCCTTTAAGTTTATCACTCCATTTTTTAACGAGTTAACACGTTTCAAAGTCAGCAGTGATTTTTAGTAGTATTGTCGCTGATCGTATTTTTGATTTTGCAGTTAATTAAAAATATAAGAAAAATGTGTACAAAAAAAAAGATGAAAAAATTAGTTTACGAAAATCTTGTACATGTGCCGGGTGTCGAACTATTGATGTGTAACTTCATATTATGTTGCTGAAACTTTGTCCCGTCGCCTTAACACACTCAGCCATCTAAAAGTTTTTTAATTTTTCATTTGTGTCCAATATGAATTGCAATTCATTACATCGTAATATTTATTTCAATGCAATATGAACAATTTTTGAACATTCAAAGTACTTGATGTGTGAATAAATAATTGAAAATAATAAAGTTTGTATGATTATACTTGTGATTAGGCTACGAAATAATGATTATTATTTTAAATAATAAATACCTTAGGCCTCATTATCATTTATGCAATCAATAAATAATAAAATAAATTAAATAAATAATTAATGTTAAAATTTGATTTTCTGGACTATTATAAATATAATAGGTAGAATTATACATATTATAAATATTATAAATTTAATATAAAATTATCATGACTTTACTATATAATTCAGTTGAAAAAAAAATGTTTTTAAACATTCTTTAAAAAAATCGTTGTTAAGAATACAGTTTGTATATGAAGATTTCGATCACCTTCAATAATTATTGCTTATTATTTTAAATGAGTAATAGGGCACTTTTAATTATTACTTGAGAATTTATGCAATTAGGTATTGTAACTTCCTAAATCTTTTATACCAAATTATTATTTTCTGAATTCACTCATGTAAGTCTTATTTAAATCAAAACCGTGATTCTGTCTAGAAACTAGCTAAAATCTGATTGAATCAAATTCGTAACAAACTCCAAGGTAGCGCCAAGACTGGGGCTAGACAGTAGAAATGTTTGAATTAAACACGCAGCAAATCTAGACAGCGCCAGTGAAGTGCCACGCTAGAATTGCGTAAAAAGTCAGGCTTGAGAAAAACTGTACTGGCTTTAGCATGATTCAAATCTTCTCAAATATAAAAATAACAATGTTAGTCTACATTATAAACAGTTTTAATAATTACTTTTGAGTTCTATTTTAAAAGAAGACATGAAAATATACCTATCTTTTTACCTTTCTGTTTCATATGTTGTATTCTTATAATTGGCAAAATAAATGTTTAATAAGAGCAATCTGATATACTAATAGAGTGAAGTTAAATCTTTGAAACAATCGAAACATAGTCGTGTTTGATATCAAAATAATCAGCAATGGACAAAAAAGTATAATATTTAATCAAATTTCGACTTTAACTATTCATTAAAGAACGCTAATTAGGATTAGCGCGTCAGAGTAGCAAAACAACGCTCCCGCGAGCTGTCCGTTCCACTAGCGCACATCTGTCGCATTCCTAGGAAAAACCGAGGAGAATAAAAATGGGTTATGTGTAGATTTTTGGGGTCGCTAAATTGAAATCAGGTGTTGGATTTCAAAATTTCAAAATGACGGTTCCGATATGGCGGAGAAAAATGATGAAAAATGTTTAGAACTTTATCGGATTATCAATATTTACGTTTTTTAAGTTATTAAACTGAAAATTGAATATATCCAATGCAACATAACAAATCTTAAGTAAAGGAATTATAAAAATTGTAGTATTAGTGTATGTTACAGAGATAATCGTTCTTATAATAAGTTACCACTTCACACTAGCGCTTATTTTGACTGCTTTTTATTTAGTACTTACATTCATCTTAAGTCCAAGTTCCTACCAATTTTATGAAGATGCGAACATTTTCAATAATTCATGTCCGCCATATTGAATTTTGACAATCAAACTTTAGATTTTATACCAAATTATTATTTTCTGAATTCACTCATGTAATTTTTATTTAAATCAAAACCGTGATTCTGTCTAGAAACTAGCTAAAATCTGATTGAATCAAATTCGTAACAAACTCCAAGGTAGCGCCAAGACTGGGGCTAGACAGGAGAAATGTTTGAATTAAACACGCAGCAAATCTAGACATCGTCAGTGAAGTGCCACGCTAGAATTGCGTAAATAGTCAGGCTTGAGAAAAACTGTACTGGCTTTAGCATGATTCAAATCTTCTCAAATATAAGAATAACAATTTTAGTCTACATTATAAACAGTTTTAATAATTACTTTTGAGTTCTATTTGAAAGTATAGCAATGCAACGTTAAAATACTGAACTCTACTCTTGATGTTTTTCTTTTGCAATAAGGCAATATACGTGATATCCGTAAATGTTTATAATTTAAAATTGGTGTCCTCTAAAATTTTCAATTTTACTTAATAGTGCTTTGAAATAAGTACTTTACTGAAATTGTTATAGAAAAAATGCATTATTCGAAGGAAAAGTAGAAAATTGCCAGAACACGCGAATACATTTGTTTACACACACAGCACAGCACAGACGCGCGCGCGCACACACACTTAAAATAATTTGGAATAAAGCCTGATGGGTTCAAAAAACCAAAAAAGTAGATTAGCCGTTATTCACACTGAAAAAGACGAAAAAACTCGAAAAAGTCGTAAACTCCGAGAACTAACTATTAATAAAAGAAATTTTGTTTGATTTATTTACCGCTTTCGTTAAATTTCAAAAGATAATAAATTATTGTTCACTTGCATAAAATAATCATCAACGTGTCAAAATGAACTTATTATGAAAATATACCATTCATTTGACTATTACACTGTAAAAACAACGTATTATTTCAGGGCTAGTTTCAGGTATTATACAATAAGACTTAAAAAAAAACTGTTTCGAGTCGTACTAAAATGATACCACAGGTGGAAACCCAGATTAATTTGTTTCACATTCAAAATAACAGCATGAAGCTTCTATTCAAGAACAGGACATGGAAAAAATGATACCATAAAATATTACTTTTTTAAGTTTAAACATTTATCCAGGTTATGTGTTTCAATAATGTTTTTATTGACGCAGCAAAAATATGAATAAAAAATTTGACAAAGATATTTTTGTGTGAAGATTTCTATTAATGAAATGATGGTACAAATTTTACAACATTTTAATTTGTGTGTTTTGCAAGTTCAAAAACATAAAATTTTTAAAATTAAAATTTCCTAAATATGCTAGAACTTATGTTCTTGAAGTTCTGAACGTTCAAATGAACGAAATTTTGGATTTATGACTTTGTGATGTAGAGAAAGTGCTAAATTCGTTGTTCATTTATATTGAAAATAAGAGATTATTAAAATGAAATTATAATGCATATTTCGACTTGTAGTTGGAACAATATTGAATATTTATGAATAAAATGGTATTGGGGATGGATATTTATTTAATTTATAAGTTCAGTACTTCAGGTACACATAAAACTTGTTATATGGTCATTTGTCAACGACAAATAGCCAAATAACAAGAAGTTGCCATTTGCCACCTCAGGTGCTTGCCGATTGAATGGAGTGACGGGACACTATGTCTCGTTTTGTCTACAATCTTATTTCCTTGAATTGACCATTATGAAAAGGAACAAAGCCCTTTTGACCATGGCATTTAGCATATACGTTACTACCAATGGCAATGGTCGTGATTCGTGAGCCTAGAAGAAATATTAAGTATTAACTGTGAGGCTAGGGAAACTGGAAAGGACGACTACAGCGGTTGTGGGGGGAGGGGCTACTCAAGCCCAACACACCCCATACACTAGCGTGGCATTTCATTTGATTTAAAAATTAATTTTTTATTTCTTATAAATTAAAGAATTGTTTAGCTTGTGGCCCAGGGTCTTTAAATCTGAAAAGTGTTAACTTTTGTCCTTATGTAAAAATAACAAATGACTTTCGTGAAAGCCATAAGTATGATAATGACATGATGGTCGGCCTCACTGAAAATAATTGTAACCCAATTTAATTCCGAATACTACCTCGTAAAGTGAAAACCCCACTCTTTATAGGGCGGAATATCACTAAGTCAGTGTACACTCCATCAGTCGAGTAGTGAACCCCTCGTTTCGGCTTTGAATTATTAAAAATGACCCTCTAAAAGTTAAAATGTGTGCCAATGATAGAAAACTACCCTTAAACTGTTGAAAGCTATTCCTTTACGACTTAATTCACAGTTGTTTACATGCTTGCTCGTAAGGTATGTCCAAGGATGACTTCAGAAATATTGCTTAAATATTTCATAGTTTCCTTTAAATAGTTTAAGACCATTTTACCTCTATGCTTGGTCGTTTAAACCACGTCTATTTTTTGAGTACTACATATTTTTAAATTTTATGAAATTTAACCCTTCGTCACAGACTATTTTGTTCCCAAAACGTTAAAATGACAATTTTTGACAATAAATTTTCGTATTATTATATTATTAAAGGCAAAATATGCTTTATTTCCACAATTTTGTTATATTTTTCATTTAACTTTATATAAGGGAAATTTTATTTTTTTATAAGGACTTGAAAATGAAAAAAGTCTACAAGTTCTGCAAATAATTTTTTTGAGCATAGAATCACTTTCTTACGTTCAAAATATACTTCCAAAAAAATTTAGAAGATCAGATGATTAAAAAAGAACGAGTAGCTGAATTTTTTATATTAACTCGTCATTCTTATAACGATCTGATGTTTTCGATTTTTTCGGAAGAACATTTTGAACATTTGCGATTTTTTCAAAACTCTGCGATTAACAAATTTTTTCAATTCATTCCAATGAAGCCCAACCGTAAGATATATACGTTATAACTTATAAGGGACCCGAAAGGAAAATTTTCAATGTTGATGCGTTTTCGAATTATACAAATTTTTATATATATGAATATACAAATATACAAATATAGGGGTGAATTGTAAAATCGACTGTGTGATGATCATAAGAGTTTCTGAATATTATTACTAACTGATTTAATACTTTTTATAAATTCGAATTTCATCCAGTTTTAAAAATATGCAGTAGTCAAAGTGATTCAAGTAGGTACGCACTTTCGATTTTGTGAATGTCCCGACAAATATATTTTATTTACCAAACGTAGAAATCAGATGCTACAAAATTTAAAAATTCTACTTTGAATTATAAAAAATTTAATTAGTGTTAAATTCTTCAAACTCCAGAAGACTTGAAAATATACCTATCTTTTTACCTTTCTGTTTCATATGTTCTATTCTTATAATTGGCAAAATAAATGTTTAATTAGAGCAATCTGATATACTAATAGAGTGAAGTTAAATCTTTGAAACAATCAAAACATAGTCGTGTTTGATATCAAAATAATCAGCAATGGACAAAAAAGTATAATATTTAATCAAATTTCGACTTTAACTATTCATTAAAGAACGCTAATTAGGATTAGCGCGTCAGAGTAGGAAAACAACGCTCCCGCGAGCTGTCCGTTCCACTAGCGCACATCTGTCGCATTCCTAGGAAAAACCGAGGAGAACAAAAATGGGTTATGTGTAGATTTTTGGGGTTGCTAAATTGAAATCAGCTGTTGGATTTCAAAAATTCAAAATGACGGTTCCAATATGACGGAGAAAAATGATGAAAAATGTTTAGAACTTTATCGGATTATCAATATTTACGGTTTTTAAGTTATTAAACTGAAAATTGAATATATCCAATGTGGCATAACAAATCTTAAGTAAAGGAATTATACAAATTGTAGTATTAGTGTATGTTACAGAGATAATCGTTCTTATAATAAGTTACCACTTCACACTAGCGCTTATATTGACTGCTTTTTATTTAGTACTTACATTCATCTTAAGTCCAACTTCCTACCAATTTTATGAAGATCCAAACATTTTCAATAAATCATGTCCGCCATATTGAATTTTGACAATCAAACTTTCGATTTCCTTTCAAAGACCCCAAAAACGTCAATATGAATAATCCGATAAAAATCTAATCATTGATTGTAATTTTGTTTCGCCATATTGTATCCGCGATTTTGAGTTTTGAAAATGAAATATCAGATTTCGATTCAGCGACCCCAAAAACCTAAGTATAAACAATTTTATAAATATCCAAACACTTTTGATAATTCATGTCCGCCATTTTAAATTTTCAAAATTCAACATCAGATTTAAAATCAGCGACCCCATAAACCTAACTACCAAGAATTTTATCCAGATCCAAACATGTTTATTATTTTATGTCTCCATGTCAGATCTGCCATTTTGAATTTTGAAAATTCAACTTGAGATTTGAATTCAGCGACAACAAAAACTTTGTTCTGCAAATATCACGTGACTCTGAAGCGGCTTTTTCTCGAAATTTTTTTGGCATGATATGGTTTTTTTTGCCTGAATGTGAAGGAGTTTAAAAGTGATATTTCGACAAAACGACGGCATATAACTATTGTTCATAATGAGCATGGTTTAATTATTGGTCTTGATTATTTTCAAAGAAAAATATGGATTGCTTGTGTAATATTTCCCAAGTCACCCTAGGGCTTTTCTTACAAGAAATTGTGTGGAGAATTTTGAATAAAGCAAAATAGGAGTAGCGTTTGTGAAGGTTTAATCGTTGAATGATAGTTTTATATTATTGGTGCCAATGTTTAATTTTACTGTGGCTGCGTGTAGTCATCCAAGCTCATGAAGAATATTTGAACCCTCATCCCGAATTCCGGGACGACGAGATGCTTCGTTTTACTATGTCATTTTTAATTATTAAAGTTTGAAGATCGAAAATATTTAAGGTTTATGAAAAAAGCATATTATACATTTTCAAATCCCTAGGCCTAGAGGGTCCTTTTTTATGTTTATGGGTGCTATTCTGAATAAAATTAGAGTGAGATAATTTTCAGTGATGTCTACCATTATTTTATTTTGTGATAATGATAGTCTTTACGTAATACATTTGTCTTTTTTAAACGAAAAACAAAATTTTATATTGGTTCAAAAATTATAAAAAATTTTCTGTATGTACCATTTTTCCTAGTGAACAATAATAAAAAATTATGAATAAAAAAAACTTTTACCTATTTTAGAATTTTTGGAAAATTTTCAAACAACATGTCTTTTCAATTGAGTCATACGCACACATTGTGGAAAAAAGTTAATTATGTCGAGCTTAAAATATCTTTAGCTTGAAACCTTGAAACAAAGAAATATTTTATTATTTTGTTTATAAAAATCATACTTTTTTTATGATTCAAGAATTTTGCGATTTTGATTTTTTTTCGATATTGGAACGTTTTGAATACGATGAAAAACCATTTTATTATTAAAGCAAAATGATCACATGTTTCTTCGCTTCAAGCTGAAGAAATGCCAGATTCGGCGTACTCAATTTCTTTCCGGAAGTTATAATTTTTTATTATTGTTTACTAGCAAAAACCGTACATGTAAAAAGTTTATCATGAATTTCGAGCCAATAATGAATAACAATAATGTTTTAAATCCGTTTATATCTAATGTTCTCTATTTTGATTTGAAAAATAAAAAAAAAAACTTGCTATTGGCTCGAAATTGTAACATAAATAATATTCATAAATCAAAATTAGATTTCCTACCAATTTTAAAATCTTATTTCGATTTCTTAATTTCTTTTTCATTTTGATATTAAATACATTTTTTAAATAGAGATACAAAGTCAAGATTCTTTCAAATATGTGGGGTTGCCTATGTATACTATTGAGAATTCTTTTAATTACGGCATGAATACTTTACCTCTTATTATGAAGAAATATTTTTTTTCAAATATTGCTTGAAGGATGATTTGAAATTTACAACTTTAAAATTTTTTAGATATTTTGACTTACTATGAAAATTTCCCAGACATTGATTTAATATAAAAAGTTACTTTTAGGTTGGATAATACATACAAGCAATTTGTGCAAGAAAGTAAAATATTTTCAAAAATCTTGCTCGATGAAAAAACTGTCTATAAGTTAGATGTGAACAATGAATTATTCAGAAACTTTATCGTATAAGAAGTATTTTATTAAATTAATTTGTTATTAAATTATTGAAATATCAGACCAAGGACTTGGTACGTACGTTTTACTCTCGTTAATTTTTTCATCCTTGAAAATTCTAATTTAGAACTAGTGC
>CAKNWW010000110.1:0-20019 GCA_932074435.1 Andricus kollari
TTCTGCGGAGGAAAAAAATATCGAATAGTAATATAAAGTATACAAATAAAACAGGATTTAATTATATACTAACCTAGTGTTTCCTTCACAATCATGCATTAGTTCAAGTGTACGCTTCAATCTATTTATCACAGAAATTCAACGGGC
This sequence comes from Andricus kollari, assembly GCA_932074435.1. Taxonomy (NCBI): domain Eukaryota; kingdom Metazoa; phylum Arthropoda; class Insecta; order Hymenoptera; family Cynipidae; genus Andricus; species Andricus kollari. The sequence continues at coordinate 148 of CAKNWW010000110.1, forward strand.
AAGTATTTTCTTGTCCATGTGTTCCACAGCATAGGTTGCCAATTTTTCCAGTTTCTCCATCGGTTCGTACGCCACCAAGTATGCTTCCAGCCCCACCATTGAAGCTTTATGCTCATCGAAAGCATCAAGTGCCTTCATGACTTTCGATAATATGTGACCACGGATTATAATTCTTAGTCAAACATTGTTTACTTTTTTTTAAAGATTGTATTACACACACTTAACTCACTTTTTTAATAATCACGATTTTAATCACGTTTTTAAAATTTGGGAATTACCGAATCACTATTTAGCTACTTATCATAGTTCAAGAAAACGATATGAAACGTGTTCAGGCAGTATTTATCCCCCACTTTATATCGATTTCTTTTGATGCATAAGCTGCGTCGATTACTGCCCATTTATTAGTTTCTCTGCATCCCTAAACGCAATAAGAGCGATGCCTCAAACTATGGCAAATCCGATACTACAATCCGATACACAAAGTATTAAAAATGATAGTAATGATACCTCTTCTTTGTCTTCTTCAATCAATGAAAGAAAAGAGTTCACATGACAGAAGTTGAGCCTTCACGTAGGACAACCGAGCATCCGAAGTGCCATTCACTATGAAATCAGAGGAATCTTTGCCAACGATTGCATTAGATTTCATATGATTTCGATTCGGATTTCATAAGATTTCATACGATTCCTTATTTCTTGTAAGCTAACTATGATTTTAATAGTGACATGACACTAATTTCAATGAACACACTCTGACTGTCCATTTTCTGCTCTCGACTCCCATCTAGACTTGTAGACTCGCACTGACTACTCTCGACTCCGTCTGACTCCATCTGATTTCACGGTGACTTCTCGAAAATTGTACACGAATTCTAAGTAAGAGAAATTCGAAATTTATTTCAATTTTATTTTATTTCAATTTTGTACCGCTTTTGTTCTAAAATTGAATAATTTTGACTTGAATTGCCTTCAATAGTTTACAATGTTCTTGAAAAGTGGAAACTTTGAAAGTTGAGTAACTTAGCTTCAATAACTTAACAATTTAACTCAATTTTAAGTTGAACGTTTAAAATTACAGCCGAATCATAATGAAAATTGGAAACGTTAGATATCGATCAGCGAAATGTAATCAGAAAAGCTGAAGCTTGTATGGATTCGAAATTTGATTTGTTGCCAAAATTGTAATGCCCTAAAGTTTATTATTTTTATTTTAGAATTCATAAAAAAATATATTTTAAAAACCTAAACGGAATCGGGAACAGGGTTGGTTTTAAAGTTTTTTTTTTAAAGCAGGTCATGATAAAGTAATAATATGAAGGAAGGTCTGCGAAAAACTTTGTAAACCTTATTTATTTCGGTTAAGAATATTTTTATTTTATTTTACTAAGATATTGTTCATAACATGAAATTCATTGAAGAATAACGCTTAATCTATTTGACAACCTTTGAAGCTACTTTAACTTTGTTCACAGCCATTTTAAATAATGTTAATATTTTGTATTGTTATGAAAACTAAATTAAAATATCCGGTAAAATTAATATTTCAAAATTTTGTGATCAGATCATGAGTCATAAGATTATAATAAATAGCGTAAGTATTTATAACAAATATAAATAAATCTTATGCTAAATTCAATTTCCGCTCATAAACTTTTGCGCTGTGATTTTAAACATTAAGAGTACTCGTCGAATGTTTGAGCTGAGGGGACAAAATTTTGGGATTTGGCATTCGAACTCGCATCCGAATAAAGAGAACAACATTTTGTTTTGAAATCATTTAATATTTTCTATTCTTTTTTATTTATTTTGTAATTTAAGAAGATCCCTATTCAGGGTGGCCTTTACTTTAGACTCAAGTTAAGAAAATTTTATAAAAGTTGAAGAACCATTTTCAACATACAGAAATATTTCACTGTTTATATTCAAAACTAAATCATTTGAAACTGAATTGTTTGAAATAGGGGGCCTTGAATCGTTAAAATTTCAGACAACTAAATTCAAACTATTGTTCTATTTATAAGTTTTTTGATTTGTAAGTAAAATTTTTGAATTCTGATGTATAAATAACAATGAAACAATTATTAGTTTTTTAAAATTCAAGTGTTTTATTTTTTTTTAAATAATCTTAAGAGAATATTTAAAATGATTAAGGATAAAAATTTGATTAATAATAAAAATAAAATGATTATTAATTCAGAAAAATTTGAGGAAATTAAAGAGATATTCAAGTTTTGAAATGATTGCAAAATAATTTAAAACTTGAAAGGATTTTTAAAAAATGTAGATTTTTGAAGATTTTAAACAAAAAATGTAGACGGTTATGGAGTGTTTAAAGCGGCTTCAAAAGGATAAAAAAATTATTAACATTTTTAAGAAAATTTAAAAGGATTTTTCATTTTGAATAATAAATTTCAAGATAATATTTTAAAATATTTCAAAGGATTTCCAAATATTTCAAAAGCTAGTCTGGAAGATTTGAAGGCAATTTTTTTAACTTTGAAGGATTCCTAGATAGTTTTAGGGAAATTTCGAATAATTTTCATAAAGGATCAGAAGCTTTGTGAAAATTTTAAAAATACTTTGAAATTTGAACTTATTCCAAAAAAATTACAGCAATATGTTGTTTTGAAAACTTTGAAGTGCTTTAAGGGTTTTGAAAGGTTCAAAGATAATACAGCAATTTTCTGAAGATACCTGGGAAAATTTTAAATTATTTTTTATTTTGAAAAAATAGTTTTAAGAGAATATTTAAAAGGTTTTCTAAACAAACACAGGTTTTGGTGTATAAATATAAATTGAAAAATTATTAATTTTTTAAGACTTAAAATAAAATTAATCTATCTTCTAATATAAAAAATGCTTAGTTAAAAACAATTATAATCGTTCTATTTTTATTGTTTCTTTCATAAAATTTCTGTAAATGATATAATTTTGTAGATTTACAAATTTGTGAATTTATTCTTCAATTTACAGAATTGAACCTGACAGCCTGAATTCATATTTTTTTAATCTTCCAACTGTAAAACTTATAAAAGTTAAAACAAATTCATTTGGCAGTGTAACAGCATTTAATTTAAAATTGTTCACTTGAAATGTGTTAGAAGCTTCCATTTTATATGCATTAATTATTGAGCGTTTAAATAAAAAAATTGATAAACGATAATTTTAAAAGCTTAAAATTCAAAAGAGTTCCTCTTTGAGTGTTTCGATTTGAATTTCAGTTTTTATAACCTCAAATGAAAACATTTTTAGCTTCAAGAGTTCGAATATTTCATTTTCAAAGACCGTCAAAAATTGTTGTGTACTCGATTTTCACTCATTTTATAAATATCGGATCTTTTTCAAAAGATCCTCTTAGACTCCTGTGATTTTAGATGATTTCACAAAGTGTTATGCTTGTTGCATTTGATTTCATACTCATTTGAACCGCTAAAACCCCTTGATTCGAGAGTGAATTGCCCCTCGCCAAGCATCTCATCACTATATGCTCTCAATAATTCCTGCAGTAAGAATGTGATTATAGGATTGGACTTCAAAGCTATGGAAGTTTTGAACGAATTGTCAAAATTGTAACTAATAAACTATAAGGAATTACCTTTAGGGTACCAACATGGACTAAATTCCTATATCAGATCAATATTATCCACGATTATTTTGTAAAGGACAAACAACACTTGTCAGATTACGCTGAGACCCTGGAGATAAACGAATACAAAGTGATATTCACAACATCTTTTGGCGAAACAACTATTCTCTTCGACAGTATACCTGGGCCTGTTGCAGAATGCGAAAATAGTGGAAACATTTTTGAGTCAAAGAAACAAAAGTTGTATGTACCTGCAGTTGCAATGAAAAACCACTTTTATTGGATTGAAGAATGTTTTTTTCTGTGCAGACGAGTATGTTAGTATGCTGAAAGCCTTGTGTGGCTTAGTCTAAAATTGCGTGTCTGATTTTGTAACATTACTAACTGATCAGTGTATTTCGGAAAAGTTACCCGAACCATCTGAGCAATTTATTTTTAACGTAATAAACAAAGAGAAAAATAATTATTACAAAGATATTCATCATGCACGATTATCGTCGAAATTTAACGACTATTACCTATACATTTTATATCATGAAATTAGTGGCGTTTTATTAACGCATTTGACTTCTCGTGTATGTACGAATGTCCTAAAAAGAATTACATTCAAGTAGAGAGTTAAGATAAGAGTAAAAATGTAATAAATCCATTTTCATTTCATATTTTTCATCGTACAATAAATATATCTTTTTAATCGTATGTCAACATGTGTCTACTCATTATCCTTAACCCTTACTGAATATGTAGTAGCCTTAAGATAGTTATTGTTGAAAAAGTAGAACTTTGTAGGCAGCAAGAAATTGTCCACAATCTTTTTTCGGCTTCAGAATGTAATGAATGTTGTGTGTCTCTAAGGAAAGTTTACCTTTGACAGACGGCAATAAGTAACGTGACTCAAAAAGGACTTTTTAAATGCTTTTCAGGGACTTACACAGGCATAAACTAGATACGATATAAGTGTGACTAACATAAGATAAAATGTCGTTGATTGACTTCTGTTGAGCTTCTCAGTCAGTTGCGAATCCATTTCACTAGCGATTTAACCAAAAATATCACAAGCGGGGCGTGTCGAGTTATCCCCTCATTAATCACCTTCCAACCCAGAGTTCGAGAGTAACGGGAGTAGGAGTCAAATTGCACCCTGCTGAGACGCCTGCAAAACAGATGTCCGAGAGCGGCTGGGGGTAGTTCCCACCATCTTGGCGAGGGGGTCGGCGCCATAGTGCGGTGAAGGGGGATAGGAAAAGTGGAGGGGGTAGTTTGTCCATAGTGGCCCGGTACTACTAATATTACATCATTTGCATACATTTTCATGGTTTATTGTGTGAATCTTTTACACATAAATAATTGTTACTTCATTCACTCAGAATCAACTCCCATAATGTGTTTCTTTTTACTCCCCTTTAGTCTCCTCAATTCGTAATACTTCAGGGGAATGCGATCTATCACCAAAAATCCTTGTGTAATACTGTAATCCCTACATTCCGCAGGACTTGGAATTATATTACTTTTTACCATTCGCACGATGTGTTTGCGCTTCTTCGGATTCCAATAAATACCAGCTTCTTGTCCTCGTACGTCGAATGTCACTGGTGGTCGTATAGGGTATTCAGCTTTGCAAATAGAACAAAAAGATTCGCAATTAAAAAAGAGGCCTAAAATAAATCTCAAAATTGAACACTAAACAAATCAATGTTGGTATGTGGGGGCAAGCACGTAATTCTGCATTTCACATAGGAAGGTATGCAGAATCAAATTGACCAACTGCCGTATATACAATTTCACGAATTTGACATTACTTTATACGAGCAACCATTAATCTAAGAGACTGCACAATAATTAATTAAGGAATATAATCATATTTCAAAGATTTCAAGGGCTTTTCAGAGCTAAATAAAATTTATGCTTTTGCAAAGAATTCCCTAAACTTCATAAGGGGTTAGGAAGATTTAATAGGATATGAAAGGTTTTAAGGTATTTTTGAACAATGACAAGGTCGTTCAGGGAATTTTAAAAATGTTAAGGAATTTTTATGCAGTGATTTTAAGTAAAGTTTTACGGATTCTAATCAGTACAGAAAAATTCTATACATCTGATAATATTTCTTTAAATTGCAAAGATTTTCTCAAGGAGAAAGGGATTTCTTAGAACTACAAAAAGTATGAGATAATTTAAAATATCATTTCGGTTAATATGCGGTTTTAAGGAATTTTCTTGAATTTTGAAACATTACGCGATATTGCTTCTTCAAGGTTCTTCTTCTTTCTAGTTTTCTTAGTTGCAATCTTCTATATTTGGTACCTTGAAGAGGCAAATATTGCACGCAGAAATTCAGAATTAAAGGTGTGCCGCTTTCCCCCACATATACTGATTAAAAATTAGGTATTAATTTTTTTGAATTGTCGAAGTTAAAAACAGGGCTCAAATTTGGCACAACAGGGCAGCCAATAGTTGGTTAATTATACTGAGCCGAGCCTTGCATTTTTCGGTTATTTAGTGCCCCGATTCAGAGCCCTATGCGGCACAAGAGAGCAAATACACAAACAAGTTACCTGAAGAAATTCAGAAATTTTGAATTTTAAACTTAAATATTACCATTTCAGGCCTCAGACTGACAATAATTTTAACATTTTTTCAACGATGCAATTATTTTACTACTATTTATAAAAATATGACACTAATGTTACTATTTTCACAAATTTATATCAGATGGAAATTCCAAAAAATACTTCAACAAACGTGATAAATAATTAATGAACAAAGTAACCAACAGAGTTACCCTTGAAACTCGAAATACGAAAATATATTTAAACAACTCTTAAAAGCAACTTTTTGGTCAATATAACAAAGACTATCTGATATCATTCCATTGAAAGCTTACAAAAAAATAAAATATTCAAAATATATGAACGAATTCCAAAAGCAACTCCTCACTTCAATTAGGAAGACTTCATTATATAACAGTAGTTACGACCTTAAATAAAGTTAAAAATTAAATACCATTCATAATTGTACCTTCAGAGAAAGTGCATACGCCGTGAACTATTATTCTACTTCGCACCACGCCGGACATATGCGAATTTGTTTTACAGTCCTCATTTCTTATAAACGGCTACTTTCAGAACTGAAAAGATGCCGATAACTAAAATTAAAAATTAAAGATACTTCATCAGGATGCCTTTCATGGACTTTTCTCAAGAACCTCTAATAATAGTGTATTTCAATAGCATCTTAAAACAACTAATTACTGAAATTAGGAAGGATATCTGATATAATTCTAGTTGAAACTTCAAAGAAAATTTAAAACAAAAAAGAATTCATCAAAATTCCTTTAGAACAATTTCCTGAACGCACCGTTCACGACAGTATATTTCAAAAATCTCTAAAAGCCACACATTACTTGAATTACTAAGGCCTCTCTCATTATTACCAAGGCATTACTAATTTAAGTAAGGGTTTTCTTTTATTGCTTTTTAAAATACATTTTTGGGCAGAGTGCATTGAGAGATGCTTTTTAATGGGATTGTCCTGAATTGATTTGAATAAAGAATTATATTAAAAAGCTTTAACAACAATTGTATCAAATTGTTTTTCTAATTGCTGTGGAGGGTTACATTTAGAAGCTGTCCAAATATATTGCCATTTAGGTTTTGTGAAGAAAAGTCTTCTGGAAGCATTGTGATGAATGGTTTTGAATTTTTTATTTTATTTGAAGTATCAACTTGAATTAAATCACATATCCTTGTTTAATCTAGTAAGGGGTTGCTGTTAGGGTTTTTAAACATACCCTTTCTTAGAATAAAATAAAATGTGTCCTGTAAAGGCATTTTCAGCCATTGATTTATCTTTTTAATTTGATTGAAACTTTTAATAAGAATTATATCAGATAGCCTTTCTAATTTCAGTAAGGTGTTCCCTAAGTATTACTGAACATATATTGTCACTGAAGGTGTATTGAGATACGTCTTCTAAAGCAATTTTTAGGAAATTCTTGTAATTTTTAATTCTATTTGAAATTTTATCTAATGCTATGTTAGGTAGCCTCTCTAATTTCAGTCAGATGCTGCTTTTAAGAGTAGCACAAATATCTCATTCTACAGTTTTCACTATGAATATTATAATAATTTATGCAAAAAGTGTATATCTGCATTCTGATATAGTTTTTTAAATATGTCATCAATATTTCTTTATTTTTAATATCGATGCTGCCAGATGATACATTTTTGTTTTGCTTTTATACATTTATTACTTATCAATTGCGGTGGAGGATGTTTTTTTTATTATCAATAATTGTTTTTCACGATTGTTGAAATTTTTGTCATATATCTGCCCTCAATTTAAATTTGGCCATTTTTTGGACCAAAATTTTTTGAACTACAATTCATGCCTTTAACCAGCATTCGCTAGTGAAAATTTATATATTAACGTGTTTTTTAAGAATTTTTAGAGAATTTCGAAATCATATTTTGGGGTTTTAGGGAAGGATTTCAGCGAATTCGAGAGCTTTTAGGATGCATCGTAAAAGATGACATGACACATGTCATGTCAGCCTAGAATTTGTTTTAAATAATTATTATGGCCTAGCCAAATTAAGCCAAAAATTGGCCCTCTTTTTACCATTTAAATACTTACATCCTTTCCGGTTATAAACTGATTCATTGTCAATTGCTACAACAACCTCGCTACGGTCAACATCAATTGCGTGTACAACAAAATATCCTTCGCCTTCCACGTAAGCCAAGAATTTGATAACTTTAAAAATTCTGGTATCGAGTTGCGTTACGTCTATATTGCCTTGAGCTAACTGCATATACTGAGGTTTTTTATCCTCAGCATTCCACACAAGAACTCGGTATTTACGATACATGAAATGTCCATCAGGTGGTCGCCTCATAGAATAATGAACTGCAAAAAGAAAATTAAGATTTGTGATTTTAAAAATATAAAAAATCCATAATAAAACAATGTAAGGCTTTTCCAGTATATTTTACCGTAAACCCCAAAAACATTAGAAACCAATCTGTAAATGAAACTCTGAGTAATATGAATTGAAGCATTGAAAATTAAACCTTTTTATTTGGAATTCTTTAAGAGTTGAGAGAGTCCAAAATTTAAAAATGCACAAAAATTCTTTTGTTTGAAAGAAAGGATGAGGAGGTGGTATGCCACGTTGCCTTAGAGTAAAGCTTGCAAGTTGATGATTACGCGTAACTCGGAATTTCATTCACTAATGACTGTGCTGTTCGGTAACATGACCGGGGCATACGAGCACTGTAAAAGCAAAGTATTATTTCAGGGATAATTTCAGATATTGGAATAGGAATCAGAACAAACAGTTCCGAGTATTACTACAATGAGGCCGTCTTCAAACTAAAAATTGTTGAACTCAATGTTTCTTTAAAGAACACATTATTCCAGAATGACTCGTGACTTTTTTTCTTTGAAAATTCAAAAGCTTTATGAGCTATCCAAAGGTAATAAACAATAAGGAAAATTCAGCTGCAAAAATGCTTTTATAAACTCGATGAAAAAAGATGATTTTCTGTAATACAAAAACCTCTAAAAAACGTGCAGTTTACAATGTATCTAATTCTTTCATATTACCCTCTTAATCAGTTTTAAATGCGAAATAACACTTTTAAAACAATCATTTAAGATATGTGAAACAAACAATTGAATCACACTTATTTCGCAAAGGACTCAATACGTTTTGCCTTAAAATATTTAAAACGATCCAAAAGCAATAAATGATAAAGATGAGTCAAGTAAAAGAATGCTATAATAACATCAATGATATAAAAATAATTTTCTGCTCCACAAAAACCTCTATAAAACGTACAATTTCCAATTCATCCAACTCTTTTATAATACTTCCTTATTCAGAAATAAAAATTCCTAAACAATAATTTAATATATGTAGAAAAAATTAGTCTTCAGTTTCAATATTTTCTATTTGAAAACGTGATCGATGCATTATTTATATTTCCAATATAAAAAAACTTCGAAATCAAAACAAAAAAGAATTCTGTAAAGAAAATTCGAGTGCAAGAACTTTCAGGATAACAGTGATTGAGCCTTACGGTTGTCAAATGAAAAATATTTGCTTGCTTCCTCCTTGTATTCCTAACGTTTTTATTTGAAAAATGTGTCATTGTCAATTTTTTAATCATTCTCTTGTAGAAATAGATTCTAAATACACTTTTTAAAATCTTTTGTTTTTATTTCCGTTTCCTTAAATATCTATCTTCGAAAAGGCAGGACATTGTTTAAAATATTAAATACTTTTATTTTCAATCACCTTTTAATCTCCGTAATCTTGTTTTATTCTGCCATGCATTTCTTTTTATTATTCAGGTACACAATTCCAAGGCAAAAAAATTTAAAATTTGAACCTTCATACCCGAAAAAAGATTGAATACTTAACCACAAAATAAAAGCATTTGAAGCATTGAAACTCTTCTAAATTTAAAGTATTTAAAATCAAATCCTTTTCGAATAATTAATTCATTAAACCATTTTACCAGATTTTTTCGAACTTGAAGTTCTTCTTCCTTGTCCGAAAAAAGACAATTTTCTTTCCTTTAGATCTGTTTGGGTTAAAAAAATGGACATATTATAATTTATTTGTGAAAAATAGCGTTGAGAAGCGGACTGGTACTCACCAACCAACTTGATAAAAGTGTTGCAGACCAGCCCTAAAAGCCATTCTACCCAATTTTCAGGAAAGAGTTCAAGTTATTTTGAAAAATTTCAAAGGATTTGAAACAGTTTAGGATATTTCCACGGATTCCAAGGAATTGTCAAGACATTAAAAAAAATGTTAAGGAGTATTTATGAAATCTACTGATTTTAAGTGATACAAAAAATTGTATGGGGTTTTAAAGAATATTCTAGAATTTTAGAAGGATTTTATAGGAACTATATGGTTTCAGGATATAAAAAGACTCCAGGGCATTTTTAAAGGATTTTGACTGATTCAATAAGATTTCCAAAGATTTCAATGATTTTAAGGGATTGTAAAAGCTCGCAATGTATTTCAATAAATGTTCCAGGATCTCAGGAAATATCATATGGTTTCATAAAATTTCCCAGATTTTCTTTGCACAAATCCTACCGAATTCTTATTTTTTATAGTGAAATTTAAAAACTGGCAACCTTCAAAACTGAAAAAGTTTAAATTTATTGCCCGAGAAAATGTAATAATTCTAAAAAAGTATTGACAACTGCACATTTGAAATTAGTTTTATCTGGTTGAAAAACCATATATGCATAAAATGTCATATTTTTTGTTGAAAAGTTCGTGGTTGACAATCGATCTGTCATCTATAAGACTCGTATTTTTTCTACAAGGTTCAATTTTCAAAAATAAATTTTCAGATTCTCGTTGCGCGCAGCTCGTTTGGCTCGCAACATCGCGCTCAATAATGTATTTATATCGCGCTGCGTGCTCGGTCTTTGTACTTTACCCATATTTGTGCACAGACCTTTTAAAATTAAAAGCCAAAGCATCGACAACTGTCATTTGGTGATTGTGAATTCTCTTTTGTTAAAGCTCTTTTGGCTACAACGAACCCATTATCAAAACGTATCTCGTGCTTCGCACTCAATTTGGTTTAAAGTTCGAACTTTTCTACATTATGTTCAACTCTATTATATCAAATGTATCAATGTGCATTAATTTTTTATCGATCTTTGTTTCGTTCTTCCAAAACATTTATTTTTATATTTTTGATAGTATTTTATACGATTCATACAAAAACCACGCGTCCCAACAAAGAATGATCAACACACATTTTTTTTTTCTTCTTGATGAACAACTTTTGTCTATTCATTTCTTTTTTCGTATCTTGTCTCATTTGTCAAAAACTTTATTTTCTCTTTTGGGTTCAGCATTTTTGTTATTCTACACTTTTTCGTATCATGCATCGTTTGACCACAAAATGGAATTTTTCGTTGTTTTTGTGGTTAAAACCATAACTGTCGGTCAAAAATTTGAATTTTCGATTCTTTAAAAAAATTAAAAAATTTGTTACGATAATCTTGTAGGGCTTTCAAAAAGCATCGCTTTTCTAACCGTGGCTTTTTTTATCGTGCGTTGCTTCGCTTAAAATTGGCATTTTTGTTGTTTGTTTTTGAATTTTGAAAATGATATAACTCTGATCATTTTATTTTTATCGAAGAAAGTCGTGAGGGCAAATTTTCAGACTTTCCGAGTACTACAACTAACCTTACGTAGAATTTTTAAATCTCGAAAAAAGTGGTCTGAAACATTTTGAAAATCATCTAACTTTTTACCATTTTTATAAAAAGTAGCTGGCTAACGAACTTGACATTCAGTTTCAGAAACTGAAAGAGTGTGCCAAAGGTCAATCTACTAGATTGATTTTTTCAAAAGTCATCGTACTCACAGATATTCAGCTGTACATACATACATACATACATACATACATACATACATACATTCATACATACATGCCCAATTTAAATTTATTTAAATAATTTTTTTATCCTGTAAATTGAGAAAAGTTATTTTTTGCTCAAATCAATGTCACAGATAATGTATGTTCAGAGTGATATTGTTTGTGAAACACAGCAACTATTTCAGAAATGAATATCACTTGCTCCTCCTTTTTATTGCCAAATATTTTAAATTAGAAATACAGTAAACTTCCGAATGTTTTAAGGTCCTTGACACGTACCCAACCAAATATTTTAAAGGTGGAGGTGGCCCCACCCTTACCGCGATTCGGCAGTTATTTTTATCCACGACGCTCATTGGCTGACCCGTTCTTGTATCGATGCGCCGCCGCTTACTACTTTTTCAAACGAAAAGCGCGGGTGATTTGAAATCAATAATAAATACTAACAATAATAATGCAAATAAACACAAGCGATTTTCCAAGAACTGCTGGCCCATGCAGTTTCTCAGCGCGTAGGGCGAGATACGGTTGACGAGTGCGCGAATACTCTGCCGAGTACATATATTGGGCAATAATATGGAAACGGTTCCGGCGAGTGGATATCCGGCTTATTGCGCAGTTGAAAAAGTCGCGGTCCGTTAGTCTGAATGCATGCAATCAGTGTTTTTAAAGTGTCTTTCAAATGTTTTTGCTGGCGTACGACAATTTGCCAACTAAAAATCAATATTATAGAATCAAAAAACGACGAAAATATTTAGCGGAATAGTGAGTTTTGTGGCATGACGTCGATAGGTGGAAATGTCAGCCGTCCGGGAGGTTGTTACATGGTACCAATTACGTGAAAAAATACTCAGTTTAAACCAAGTAGGGTGCTCTTCGGGCCTGTTTTTTTATTGGCCATTCACTGACGCGTAGGAGAGTGTGCAGAGACCGTGGCGGGAGATGACGAAACTGCGCAATTTAAAATAAGTGCGTGTAGGGAGTTTAAAATAAGTGAACTCTAAAATAAGCGGTCTTTAAAATAAACGGAAGTTTACTGTATCATTCTTTGTAGGAATCAACATTTTTTACATGAAACTGATATTTTGCATTTTTTGGGGAATTTTCGGGCATAATACAAGGGGTTAGGGACGTCAAAATTAAAAGTTATCAGGCAAAAATTATTCCCTGCATATTCCTTAAGGATATTTTATCTGTGATTCACAAAATGTGAATAAGAAGTGCTTGTTTTCATTTTTTCACAAACCCGTTCTATTTCCATTCAAACCCCCATGTTAATTTCGAAAGCCGGGAGGTACGTGTCAATATTAACTGATTTAAAAAAAGAGATTTCTTTTCCCTAATAAAACAAAATTGGGGAAGGGGATATCGAACACTAAAAAGCGAAAGTAGAATTTTTACAGGTATAAATTTGGATCACCCTGTTCTTGGACTGATTCAAGACCTTTTGAATAAATCTGAAAATATTAAAGAATTTTAACTTCTTAAGATTAAAAGAAAATCAACTATTTTGTCAAATAAAAAATGGTTAAAATAATAATTTTTTCAAAAATCGCCTGCTATGAATCTTTTTATATAAGCTTTTTTTTAAAGTTCACGCAAAACAAAGTGTCAAGCCAATACAAGTTTACGGGGAAAAAACAGAGTGCTCTTTAATTTATTATGTCCATCTTTAATTTCATCATTATACTTAAAATCAAGATTATATACTTTAACCACCTCGTGCCGGGCATTATATATAATTTCTAGGGGTTAGACATATATAATATCTGCATTATGTACTTTGCCTGTAACATATACACGTAGGGAGTTATGACTAATTAAATTTACCAATAGTGTAAGCTGGATTAATTGGATTTGTTACAAAAAGCTTGTCATTATAAAATCTCACATTTTTATAATTTTTCTCCATTTCCCAATAAAATAAAAAGAAAAGCGAAGGTAAGACAGAAAATCTCGGAGGAGGCGATCACCGGTTTCGCCATAAATTATAATAGATTTCCACAAATTCCAATAAATTTCCACAAATTTCGTAAATGTTTAGAAATTTTCGAAATTTAAAAAAATACGTTTTTTGTTGTTGTTCTAAATACATTTTCGGATTTACTTTAAAATCGGAAAAATCTACAGCATTTTATACAGAGAAAAAATTCAATATTAATTTCCTATAAGAATATGTATTTTTTAAGTTAAGGGTCAGTACACGTCAGAACTATCAGGATCTGCAGTTGGTTGTTCGATTTCAATGAAACTTTGTGAAATTTTAATGTTATACACAAGAAATTTCGGCCCTCAAGGATTTTCGAAAATTTTCAAAATTACGGAAGTTACGCCATGTTGAATTTTGGAGTAACATTTTTTTTTAATTATCGATATTTCTAGAAATACTGATTGGATTTTGATGAAATTTGGACATGCTAGAGTTCAAATAATAAATTTTAAGAATATAATACAATTAATGAAAAAAATAATTTTTTTGTCCGGAAAAAAGTAAAAAAAAATTTTTGATTCAACTTTTCGTGAATTACTCCCCTTTTAATTTTTTTTAAATATCGATACAATGATTTCTTGTGAAATCAGCTTTCTTTAAAAAAAAAATCATGGAGACTCTTATAGGTCCCAAGATATCGTCATTTTAGCGTGACCGTGCGCCGCTTCTCCACTGCGGTGCGGTGTCAGTATCGCGGCGCGCGAGCAGTTGAAGCTCTTTTGTTTTAGTATGACACCACTTTTTCGCGGCTACCTTCATGCTGCTACAGACTTCAGATGTTTTGCGATGCTATTTCCTATATTTGGCAGCTCGCATATCAGAACGTAAGGATCGCCAGAGTTAGATTCAAGTTATTAGGGAAAATGACGCCACCACGCATACCTCGTTGTTTCAATCCTTTTGAAAACAAGATCCATAATAAAATAGATGTGAAGAAACTCCGTCTTTTTTCTATATCAATTAGTAAAAGGTTTTCAGTTGCCTCGGACAATCATATTTGTGATACCTGCCGCCTATAAATTCCAAATCATAGATCTGATACTCAAGTAATGCATATCCAAAGCTCTTTTGATGCAATGGAATTCAAACAGGTTGAAAACTTCCCTGAAGCTGGCGATCATTTTTCTAAAGAGATTGAACTTGATCAGGCTGAACATCTACTTCCATTTGCTGATTATTTCGATGAAGATTTAGAATGTGACGTTGAAAGAGAAGATAATACTTCTAAGTTAAATGAAAATTTGCAAACCTTAAGAGTTCCATCTATTAGTAAGACTACGGATCTTCGAACACGTACTACACAAAGAAACAAGGTAGCCGAGATTAAGACAGCTCTTGACATTCAAATGAAAACGGTATACAATTGCATTGAAGATGACTGTAGTAAAAAAGATATAGAAGAACTTACTAACGAAATTAAAGAAGAATTGGATAAACAACCTAGTAAATCTTATGCCGTTCAACTGTTGACTATGGTACCAAAAGGTTGGGGAAATCGCAAAATAGAATCAGAGTTTAACGTACCATATAGTTTAGCTCGTAAGGCAATACAATTGCACGAGAGAAATGGTATTGGATCATCACCAAATCCTAGGCCAGGTAAGAAGTTGTCTGAAGAAACTGTCGAAATTGTCCAAGATTTTTACTACGAATGCGACGTGAGTCGACATTCGCCAGGGAAACAAGACTGTATATCTGTAAAACAGCATGATGGTTCGCGAAAACTGATACAAAAACGTCTAATTCTAGGTAATTTGAAAGAAGGTTATGCCACTTTTAAAGAAAAGTTTCCAGATATAAAGATTAGCTGCTTTAAATTTGCAGAATTTCGACCAAAGGAATGTATTTTTGCAGGCGCGAGTGGAACACATTCCATTTGTGTTTGCAAAATTCATGAAAATACTAAATTATTGATTGATGGTGCAAACTTGAGTGAGCTTTCTGCAAATGACGCAAACTTAAAGTGCTTAGATTCATACAAAACCATGTTGTCTTCGATGATTTGCGATCCTAAAACACCTTCCTGTTGTTTAGGATCGTGCAAATCTTACCCAGAAGTGAAATCTTTAATTGAAAAAGTCCAAAAGCTTTTTGAAAGCAACTTCATTGATAGAGTCACCTACAATGGGTGGACTTCGGCAGACCGTGCCTCTTTAGAAACTTTGAGTGACACAGCTGAGGATTATGATGAGAAACTCACTAAACATTTAACTGATCTTCTAAAACACGACTTTATAGCGGAAAGTCAAAGCCAATTTCTTAGGGACTCTAAGGAATCTCTTGAAGTGGGAGTATTTAAATATAATACTTTTTGATTTTGCTCAGAATCACGAAACTATTATTCAAAATGCAATACAAAGTGAGTATTGAAATAAACAACAGATCACTGTCCATACCGCTGTAGTTTACTTTAAGAAAGATGGCAAAGTCGTGTGCGAAAGTTATGCAATCATTTCAGAAGATCTTGAGCATAATACCAGTGCAGTTCATCTGTTTATGGAAAAAATTGTTGCTGAGTTGAAAAAAATACATTGATAAGAAATTCATGTATTTCACTGATGGAGCAGCTTCCCAATATAAAAACAAAAGCAACTTCGCCAACCTAGCACATCACAAGCGAGATTTTGGGATTGAAGCATCCTGGGAATTCTTTGCTACTTCTCATGGTAAAAGTCCGTGCGATGGAATAGGAGGTACTCTGAAGCGAGAAGCTGCACGAGCTAGTCTTCAACGGCCAAGTAACAAACAGATTTTGACATCCAGAGATTTTTACGAGTGGGGCACTAAGGCTTTGCCGAATATCAAGTTGATATTTTGTTCACAAAAAGAGCACAACAGAAAAGCTCGGAGCTTGAACAGTCGGGTTGACAAAGCTCAAACAATTACGGGTACCAGGAGCTTTCACTCATTCAAACCGATTGGTGATAATAAAATAGAGTGCAGACAATATTCGGCCTACACAGAAACTCTCGAATTCGAAATCGAAAAGACAGCTAAACGAAAGCGCTAGCATTTTTCTTACTGATACATATATCACACACGTATCGGAAATGTTTCACAATTGTATTTCCCTTTAGCTTCTGAAAATCAAAATCACCAACTAAGTAGAAAAAATAAAACCGTATTTGACTTTTAAAGAATGGTGAAACGTACAAAGTAGCAGGTTCAACTGCTCGCGCGCCGCGATACTGACACCGCACCGCAGTGGAGAGTAATTCACGAAAAATTGAATCAAATTTTTTTAAACTTTTTTTTGGGCAAAAAAATTATTTTTTTCAGTAATTGTATTATATTCTTAAAATATATTATTTTAACTCTAGCATGTCCGAATTTCATCAAAATCCATTCAGTATTTCCAGAAATATCGATAATTCAAAAAAATGTTACTCCAAAATTCAACATGGCGTAACTTCCGTAATTTTGAAAATTTTCGAAAATCCTTGCGCGCCGGAATTTCCTGTGTATAACATTACAATTTCACAAAGTTTCATTAAAATCGAACAACCAACTGCAGATCCTGATATTTCTGACGTGTACTGACCCACTCGTTTCAAAGGTCTTCAAGGGCCAACGTTTTTGATTTTTTTTCCAATTTAAAGCAATTTTTTCGAATCTCAAAAAGTTATTATATACTTACGCCTTGGTAAATCGTCTAAAAGATCGTGTTCTTCTTTTCGTCTTGAAGAACGTTTTTCTGTAAAATATAATATAAGGATTTTTATTCAAGAATTTTTCTAACGAATCCCGAAAATTTGTGATTGGTGTAAACTATAGATAGCTGAAATGTAACCTTAAAGTCAGTTAATATTAACCAAGTACCAAATTTCTATGAAGTAAAGATATTTTGAGAATCTAAACACCATGCATTATGTTTATCAGGATCATTTAACGAAATTTGTAGTCCTCAAAGCTCTGCACTCGACGCGAGCTTAAACCATAATTTAATTATTTTTTGTGCGATCAAAATTTGAATTTTTGATTTTCCAAGAAAATTGAAAATATTGTTACGCTAATCTTGCAGGGCTTTCAAAAAGGAACGTTTTTCTTCTCTTGGCTTTTTTCCATATCGTGCGTTGTTTGGCTCCAAATGTTCATTTTCGTTGTTTTTCTAACGCTGATAATTTTTTTTAACGAGAAAAGTCATAACGATAAATTGTTTGAAATTCCGGGCGCTAAAAATAACCGTACATAGAATTTTGAAATTTGGAAAAAATTGGTTCAAAGAATGTTGAAACTAACATATGGATTTAAATGGGAAAAGCTCGGGTTTCGACAAAATGAAAAGAAGAAGTACTTCTTACTTATTTTCGGTAAATTAAAATATAGTCGGCTCTTGAAGAATGATCCAGGAATAATTTTCACGCTCTAATTATTAATTTTGATGCTCCATTCCCCTTGTATTTTTATCAGAATATGCCCCAAGAAATGAAAAATATCAGTTTTATGCGAAGTTTGATGTAAAATTCATGCTAAAGATGATATTTGTTAGAATATTCTCGAAATTAATTATCTATATTCGATAAGTCACAAATTTTCACGCATTTCTGAACTAATTAAAGTTTTTTAATTCAATGACTATTTCTTTAAACAATTTTTGTGTTGCCTGTAAATAGTAGAAATTTATAACTTTTCGGGATACACGATTTCTTCGTTTTTTTTTAATGTAAAACGGGAGGTCCGTGAGGTCCCACCCTGGCGTAAAAAGATCGCTGACTTATGTTCGAGTCTTCTCGAAATCGACTTCGACATCCAAGGTTGGTCCCCTCGGCATAAAACTGATATATTGCATTTTGTCGGGCATTTCCGGGCACAATACAAGGGTGTGGGGCGTCAAAATTAAAAGTTACCGGGTGAAAATTATTTCTTGATTCACGAAAAGTTGATAAAAAGTACTTTTTTTTCACTTTTTTCGAAATCCGAGCTACACCTATTCAAAACTCCATGTTAATTTCGAAACCTAGCGGTCACTCGACAATGTTGACAGATTACAAAAAAAAAAAGAAATTTCTTTTTTCCTAACACAAACAGATTAGGGAAGGGGATTTCGATCGGCAAAAATCGAAAGTAGAATTTTTACAGGCATAAATTTGGATCACCCCATTCTTTCGCTGATTTAAGATCTTTTTTATAAATCTGAAAATCTTAAAGATATGTCACTTCTAGAAATTCAAAAAAATCAACTTTGTTGTCAAATAAAAAATGTTTGAAATAATTTTCAAAAAATCGCCTGCCACAAATCTTTTTACACAAGCCTTTGGTTAAATGTTGTTGCAGAACTAAGTGTCAAACCAATAAATGTTTATGCGGAAAAAACAGAGTTCAGTGTAAATCAAAAAGTCATTACAGTATGTCATGTTGTCATAAATAGCGAGTAAACGAAAGTTCAATTCTATAACTACTCTATAAATTATTTATCAATTCTCATATTTAACTTCATCATTATATTTAAAATCCTGATTTTAGTGACGCCCCAATTCAATATAAGTCTATGTGCTGACAGCGACGTTTATGAGCACAGAAAAAACTGAGGGTTCAGTAAAGTTGCGGCTCAAGTAAAAGTTGGTATAATTTAGAAGTGAGACTCCAATTGAAACTATTTTTAGGGTTCCTTTTTAGTTCGTTGATATCCGATAGATGGCTATTCATATTTTCAACTGCGCTAGTGCCGAAAAGCGCTGGCTTACTTCAAATCAATAAAGACTATGAAGAATCATCCAGATAAATATTAACAAAAATTTGTTATTCTTTTTAAAAACAAAATAAATTGGATGGCAGAAGTACCTGCCTTACTGAGAAAATGTAATACTGCAAGTGTGCACAGTAAAAAGAAAACCTTAAAATTTAATTGAACTTACTTTCAGGATGGCTTTAAA